>BQNB010051857.1:0-40774 GCA_026074375.1 Tanacetum coccineum
TAGAAATCATGTGGTAGGCACGCAAAAGCTTTAGTAAAACATTCATGTAACGCTTATGTAGTAGTAACCAATAAGTTATTCGGAAAACAATCTTGTATCAAACATGTATTAGAAATCATAGTGGTAGATAAGCAAAAGCTTTAGTAAAAACATTCATGTAACGCTTATGTAGTAGTAACCGATAAGTTATTCGGTAAAACAAGCATGTATCAAACATGTATTAGAAATCATGTGGTAGGCAAGCAAAAGCTTTAGTAAAAACATTCATGTAACGCTTATGTTGTTCGGTAAAACGAGCATGTATTCTCACCCCGAAAACAGTTTATGAAAACCTTTAAAAGAGAAAAGGTGGGGCAATGAACTCACCTTGATGTTTCAGAGAAACTAGCAGAAATGCAAATAATAATCACAGCACAAACGGAGAATGGAACAGCTCGACCAAGAAGATGCAGCTTAATTTAACGGCTATATCCTACTACTTAGGATAATGAATTTGGGTTCCCCGATAGTTGGTTACGTCAACGTAACACGTTGATAAAGGATTGAGGTTTCAAGTTGGATGAGTTTGGTGGGTGGTTAAATAAAATACACCGAAAAGAATACACAGTATGTACTTTATTCGTATATATTACATATGAAAAAGAAACAATTATTAATAATTCCATGTGGGCGAAATAAATAAGACAAACAACAAAAGAATAAGTCGCTAAATATAATACTTTACACGTATATTTAAGAAACGTAAGAAAAAATAATCGTAACATTTAATTCGAACACGTTTTCGAAATTCAACTTTACTAATAAATAAAAACGTTTTGCATTAAGAGTAAACCACGTTGTAAGTTACAACATAAGTAAAAGGTGTTTCTAAAGCTTTACAAAAAGTTTGATTTATTTCCTAAGTCCCAGGATTTATAAAATATTATTTATAAATTAATATTTTATTTTCTTGATGGATTTTTGTTAAATTAGTTATCTCGTTGGTAAAAGCATAGTTTTCGATTATTCTCCGGGTTGTTGTAAAATCACAATTTAATAATCTTAAAAACTATATATATAACTTTGTTCTTGATCGGGTTTCTAAAATAATATAAACTTCAATGACAATTTACTAAGTATAACAATTTTTTTGACACTTTAGGCATGTCTTTGTCGTTTTATACGACGTTTCCATTTTCACCAAATCAAAGTTTTCCTCCCCTCTTTAATCAATTTGGTTGCTAAAATTTCCGCGTTTATTTCATTATATATCTCTATTATTTGGAGGATAAAACAATTAACAAAAAATAAGTATAAACCTAACACTCCCTATATGTTGTAAAACACAAAACCAAACGCACTATATGCGGCCAGCCTTAAACACCAGAATTCCAAACAGCCCATTTCAAGAGCCGTTAACACCAAAACCAAACCCCCCCTTTAGGCAGTTGTAAAAAACCAGAAACAAAACGACCCTTAGGGGATGTTATACGACAAACCCAAACGCAACCCATTTGGGGCTACACCCAAGAACCAAACGCACCTTAATCGGGTTAAAACCAGAAAAGATAAACAAACACCCCTATTACTGCCTTTGACCAAACAGCCCTTATGGGCTGTTAAACCATAACAACGCCCTATTTTGGTTGTCAAACCAGAAAAAACAAATACACGCCTGCGGGCTGTTATGCACATAAACAAACACCCTTTTGGTTGTGAAATACACGCAAACAAACGCCCCATTTAGGTGTCAAACCGCAGCGATAAACACCCTTATTTTGCTATCAAATCAAACCCGATTCAAAGAACCAAACATAACCAAATATAACCAAAATAAACAAGGTTTAAAACAACAAACCACTACAATGTTTATTTATTATGATGTTTACAAAAATAATATAATAGTAACTCACCAAACTAAAAAAAGAGGTGAAGGTGGTGGTGGTTTTGGCCTGTCGTGGTGGCTTTGTTTTTGAAAGGTCGCGGACCGTGGTGGTGGTGCGGTCTGTTGGTTAGGATGCGAGGTGGTATGGGTCGTGGTTATAATGGTTGGTGTCGTCGGAGATGATGGTAGACCTGGTGGTCCTCCGGTGGTGGGTGTTGATGTCGTTGGTGTGAGAGGTGATGGAGATATAAGGTGCATGGCTTGGATGATGTGGTGGTCACGACGATGGTGAGGAGATGAAGTGTGTCGGTGTGTTTGGCGGCGGTGGTGGTTGTCGTGGTGTAAGATCGAGGTGGGATTGGTGTTGAAAAATGGTGGCTATGGTGAGTCGGGTGGGAGATGCGGTTTGACGGAAGGTGGTTGGGCCCGGAGCATGGTCGGAATCTGGCCGGATTAAAGGAGCGACGCCGAAAACCTAAATGGGGAGGGAGAGAGTATATGTGTGTGTGAGTGGTGATGTTATAAAAATGAGTAGAAAATTTATAAATTTTCTATTTATAGGAGAAACTTTTAAAATGAAGTGGCAAGTGGTAAATAGATGAGGGGAGATGTGAAAATATTACCACAGGGACCATAAGTGTAAATTTTGGGAATTAACGGTTCGGGACACGTTTGAGCGACTTAACGGATGATTTGAGTCACGAAACTTGAGCCATTGTTTTCCAAATCATTTTTCTGATAAAAATGAGTATTTACTTGATAGTATTTCATAAATATTTTTATAACATTTATAAAAATATTTGTTATTTATTTTGTGACTCGGTTAAAATAAAAACGAATTTTTTTAACTCGGATATTCGTGTTATCAACAACGATTAAATAAATAAATATTAAATGTTTTTATTTAATATTTTTATTAAATGTATAGTGATAATTAAAAATAAATTTACATTTATTCGGTGTGTGTTCGGATACCCCGGTTGTGTGCAGTTTTCAAAACTTTGCGAGGCTGTTTTAGCCCTCTTCTGCTTGTTTTCAAGTCTCGGGTAAAACTAAAAAGTTGTCTGAAATATCGTTTTACATCGAATTGCTTTAGGGTCCGAATCGTGAAAACGTAATTTAGTGGTTCGTTTTTGATAAATTCTATGAATTAAATTATTTCCTTTTTCGTTTTCGAATCAAATAATTTAAAAATAAATTTTACAAACGACAACTTGTAATAATAAATATGATTTATTATTTAAATATGTTCCGAAAATTGACGGTTGTTATATCAGATATGATCGAAACTTATAAAAGCGTAAATTAACCGCAAGCATATCTTTCTTCTGTTGTTGTGTTTAGTTCGTTTTGCTTTTCGGTCATCGTTTTACTTGCATAATGAATTGGTCAAAAATGCTTCTCAATCCTTTGTCCTAGAGCCGCACCTATTGCATAACCACTTGCATTGCACATGATTTCAAAAGGTTGGTCCCAATTTGGAGCAAGAAGATTTGGAGCTTGGGTTTATTCTTTTTTCCAATGTTTGAAAAGCTAGAATGCAATCTTCCGAGAAGATAAAAGGAGTGTTTTTCTCTAAGATATGGGTCATGGGTCTAGAGATCTTTGAAAAGTCTTTAAGTGCGGTAAAAACCAGCATGCCCGAGAAAACATCGAATTCCCTTAACGGTGGTTGGGTAAGGTAGCTTAGAAATCACATCGATCTTAGCTTTGTCAACTTCAATTCCTTTCTTCGAGATCTTATGTCCGAGTACGATACCTTCTTTCACCATGAAATGGCTTTTTTCCTAATTTAGAGCTAAGTTGGTGTCTTCACACCGTTTTTTAAGCATTTTTTCTAGATTGGTGAGGACACGTAGAATAAAGATCTCCAGAACCGAGAAAGAAATCATCATGTAGACTTCCTTGTCTTTTCTAATCATGTCATGGAGAATTGCCATCATCAACCTTGAAAGGTGCCTGGTGCATTGCTTAAACAAATGGCATGCGACGATAAGCAAACCGTTCGTAGTTTAATGGGCAGGGTGAATGTGGTCTTTTCTTGGTCATTTGGATCAATTGGAATTTGGAAATAACCCGAGAAACCGTCGAGGAAACAATAGTACTCATTTCTGCGAGTCTCGCAAGCCATTTGATCCCCATGAACGGCAAAGGGAAATGGTCTTTTCTTGTAGCTTCGTTCAACTTACGATAATCTATGCATACTCTCCATCCTGTGACAAGTCTTGTTGGCACTAATTCGTTATCATCATTTGTTACTACGGTCATTCCTCCTTTCTTTGGTACACAGTGTACTGGGCTCACCCAAGGACTATCCGAGATTGGGTAGATCAATCCAGCGTCAAGAAGTTTTTCAACCTCTTTTTTAATGACATCATGAATTTTTGGATTAACCCTTCTCTGATGTTGGACCGCTGGTTCATAGTCATCTTCCATTAGAATTTTATGAGAACAAAATTCTGGGTTAATACCCTTAATGTCAGAGAGCTTCCAAGCAATTGCTTGCTTTCGGGATTTAAGAACCTTTATGGTGAGCGGGTCTTTTCATCATCGTCAAAGATCTGGCAATTTCACAGGCACTTGTTGTTATCTGCTAAAAATGGTATTCGAGATGATGGTGGTAAGTCCTAAGTTTCAACCTCAGGAGGTTTCATCGATTGAAGGTTGACATATTTACAAACTTTACGCTTTTCTGATTTCTGTAAGTAACTTTCTTGATTTTGTGAAGGCGAAAAGGATCACTATTGAGAAGAGATTCGAGAGTAGGAGAATATCCCCTATGGGTCTTAATAGCTTCTCAAACGTCCGGTGAAGTTGGATCATCGGCTATAGCAAGAAAAGTATTAGCTTCTTCCATGAGAGAAAACTCACTATCCCCGAAAGGTTGAGAGTTGGGAAGAATTTGAAAACATCGGATAATATCCGAGGAGGCGGATTGCCATATGACAACTGGAGTCGAAAAAATCTAAGACTTCTTGGAGAGTATTCTTCACACGTTACATCAATAGATCAACTTTTATTCAACGATTCGAGATTGTTGTACTAAATAGAAGGAATATCACACACATTTTAAGGGTTAAAGATTGATCTCTTTTCTAAGCGTTATCTCTCATTTGGTACACATCAATTAAAGCATGAGCTGTCCTAAGAAAAGGTCTCCCGAGTATCAACGGTACTCGAGGATCGGCTATGAAATCAAGAACAATAAAGTCGGCCGGAAAGTAGAACTTTCCTACCTTGACAAAAACATTCTCGGCTACACCGGTTGGTTTGGAAATTGTTCGGTCGGCTAATTCTAACACCATAGTAGTTATCATTTTAGGCCGGGAGTCAGCTTTTTCCCAATGGAAAGAGGCATGAGATTTATGCTAGCACCTAAATCGGCTAGGGCTATGCAATTTATCAAAACTCCAAGGTCTGATAAAATATCTACATGGACTGTGTGATAGAAATCGACCCGGGGTCCACCTTAGCTTTTGTTGCCGCGAAGCGTCTTAAGGACAAATGCATACAATTTTCATTCTAAGGTGTCCTCTTTGTTAACTGTTTAACTGTCTTTGTTATTAAGCATCCTTTTTGAACATCGGAAGCAAACTTTGCATATGATTGAAGAGCATCCGCAAAACTCTAGCTCAAAGTGAAGATTACGAAAAATTTTCTATAAACTTTGAAGACTAGGAAATTAGGATATCATCCTTTTCAAGAATTTATCTCTTTTGAAATCTTGAAGGGTTAAGGCCAAACTAGTCTTGGTCGTTTGAGCTAAAAGAAGGCTCTTGAATTGTTCTTTGTCTTTGGTTTGTTCTTGGGACTAATGGAGGAGGTTATGGATGTCTTCGGTGCTCGGTAGCTCTGTATCCTTTGTCACTCTGGTTCCTTTTCCCACCACGGTGGTGGAATTGGAGGTCCATCGTAAGAAACACCACTGACGGAGTCGTAATTGCTTCGGCTTCGTTCTAGGGTTTGGAATGGTATTGTTGGAAACGAACTTGAACTTGAAGCTGGGTGTGGTGTGCTTCGTTTTGCAACAAACTGAGCTCATCTTCTGTAATCATTTGCTTCTTTTGAGATCATTGTATAAACTCTCAGAAAATCATTTTGGTTTCTTTGAATTTATCAAACTTCATTTGCAAGTTATTCACTGTTGATCATTAGCCTTACGCATAACTTTCAAAATCCGTTTTAAACTCACCTTGATTTGTGAACGGAGTTGGTAATATAGCTTGATTAAACCAAGGTTGATTTGTTGGTGGTTGTATGGTTGGGGCTTGATAACGGCTCCTTGATTGTTTGGCGGTTTTTGGTTGGAATTGCCTCCACGGTTTGAGTTCAATTAAAAATTTGTTTCTTGATTAACGGTTTGGTTTTTCCTTGGTTGCTTTGAAAACATTTGGTTGATTGAAAACTGGTGGTCTCATTTGGTTGCCCTAAATTAGGAGGTTTCCTTTGAACAAAATTGCACCGGCCGGCAGTTGTGTTGGAATTGGATTGATATATTTCATGAAAAAACAGGAAATCGTTCCTAGTTAACGGACAATTATTGAAATTATGGTTAGAACCACATGTGACACAAACTTCCTCGACTGCTTTGACGGTAGCAGGAGTCGTAACATTCTTTTCACTAATCGCTTTCTCTAAACGGCTCATTCGAATATTCATTTTGTCTTCAAGTAAGGCGGCCATTTGTTATCTCGAAAGAATTATTGGTAGGTGAAGAGTGTAGAAGAAGGAGCATTCGTAATTGCTCTTGAATCATTTGGACGACTTCTTGAGTAACGCACTTTGGATTTACTTTCGATTATGGCTAAACCTTCTCGAGGCATCTTATCTAGAAAATTGCCACCTGCGGCGGAATCTAAGGCATCTTGATCCGTGGTACTCAAAGAATTGTAGAACGTATCAAGTTGGTGTAATTCTGAGAAACCATGGTGAGGGCATGTCGGAAGAAGTCTTTTTAAAACAGTCCATGCTTCGTTTGATAAGTTCGTTTGGTTTTTGGTTTAAAAAGTAGGTGATTTATTTGAGGAAGTTGTTTTCGAAGGTGGGAGAATTGGATTTATGAACTTTAAAACACAGTCCAATCCTGTTGAGAAGTGATCTAGGAGGTTCCTTATCTAGCCAATCTCGGGCTTCACCGTCTAGAGAGAAAGGAAAAAGCAAAAGCTTAATCGAAGTGTTCGGAACTTCGGGATGTCTAAACGTTGAAGTGACTTTGTTGAAAAATCAAAGGTGATTATGAGGGTCTTGTCTACCCGTGCTTATTTTACTTTGCACTTATATTATGCATAAGGTTGTTTAAGCTAAAATTTGTTTGCATTTATCGTGTGATGGAACAACAATTGCATCTTCGTATCCCTCGAGGGGGCTTGTAGCAATTTTGAGCCATGGTTACGATTGTCGGCCATGGAAATTCAGGGGTTCCTCAACAATAACCGTTGTTAATTGTTGTTGTCGACGATTTCGATTACGAGCTTGAGATCGAGTGCGCATGCACTAAAAATAAAGAAATTAAAAAGCAAACTAAAATTACACTAATTTTTTTGGATTTTTGAATTTTTGAATATTTTTTTTAACAATCTATTTTAAACGGATATACGGAAGACAACTTAAAACCAAATAATCAACTTACTTCACGGTAACTCTCAAAAATTGCTTTTCAAGGTGAGCCGTACTTCGTAAGTGACACAAATGGCAAGTTTTTGAATCTTTGGTTCGATTTGGGAACTTTTCAAGTTCACCGGAACTTATTTATGATAATACCTCGATTGAGAGTATTATATGTTGGTGTTCTTTTACCAACTTTGTGTATTTTATTTATTTTTTAAAAGGACAATTTTTTTATATTTTTGATTTTTTTTATGTTTTTATGATAATTATACTAAAAAGAAAAAGAAAATATTTTTTACTTTTTATATTTTTTTATTTTTTTGGATTTTTGAAATATTTAACATGATGAAACTTCGAGAAGAATTGGATCTTCAAACCAAATCAACAAACGTTAAAACCTAATTGGATAGTAGTTATATACACTTGTAAAATATACTATAATAATATTCCAGAGAGCAATTAAGAAAATTACCAAGTTACCCTTAGTAAAATTCACTCTCAAAAATATATATATATATATATATATATATATATATATATATATATATATAATATAATATATAATACGTATATTAAACCGGGTAAGAATGATCACCCGGGTCGTTTCCCCAACGACTAGTGCAATTGAAACCTCGTTTAAGTTTGGATTATGATTTGAATGAAAACAAAGATATTTTGATGATCTATAACTACCAAATAAAAGCAACAATTAAAAATGAACAATTAAAAAAAAACAAATTAAGCAACTTAAAAGGTAAAGAGAAACAAAATAAAAATGCGACAAATTACAAAGTAAATCCAAAATTAAGTCCTAAAAATGCAAATTAAATTCCTAAACCTAAATTAAGATAAAGAAATTTTTAAAAAGAAAAAGAAAATATTTTTTGATTATTTTTGATATTTTTTTTTTTAATTTAAAAATACTATTTAAAATCTATTAAATCCTAAAGAAAATAATAAAAAAAAATAGAAAATAATTGAAATTATATTTTTCCTAGATAAAACAAAGTAAAAGAAAATTTTAGAAAAAGGAATCACTATTTTTCACTTTTTAGATTTTAAGATATGAATTTTCTAAAATTTAAACTAACTAAAAGCTTAAAAATTATAAAACTATTAAAAATATAAGCCTAAATTTTTTTATAAAAAGTTAACTAGAAAAAGAAAAAGATGAGAAATTTTATAAAAATAAAAGCCCTAATTTTTACTTTTTAATTAAACTAATTAACAACCTAAACCTAATTTAAAAATTAAAAACTAACTAAAAACTTAACTAAGGACTAACTATGCAAATCCTAAAAGGACTAACAGTGCAAACTAACTAACAGACGAAGGACTAACTGAGAAAACAATTAAAACTTAAAAATTACACTTTCTACCCTGAGGGCCCAAGCCCGATTACAAGCCAAGCCCATTAAGCACTAAAATTAAGTTGAGTTTTAAAAAGGGCTTAATATCAAAAACTTATAAGAGCAAAGTTGTAGAACAAGTTGTGGTGAACAATTTTAACAAAGCACTTAGCTGAATAGACCAATAATAAGCTCAAAAAGAGCTTATCAATAAGTTGTTTACAGAAAGAAGGGGTTTACCCTTGGTTTCACTAAAACAGCTATTACAAGCTCAATTTAAGTTCAAACTTAAATCTAAAAACTGATCCTAATAGCTTATGATGCCTACTATCTAGGAATGAAAAGCTTTTTATACTAGAAACTCACTAAGCTAATTGAAATTGATGAACAAAGAGGTAAACTCAGGATTATGGAACTTAATAAGAAAAGTAAGGACTAAGCTAATAAGCTCAATAAGCTAATAAGTCAATAAGTCAATAAGACTAAGACAGATGGAAAACTTTTGCACACTTAAAAATCAACTTATAAACTACTATTATCATTCATAATACCAACACTTCTAAGCTAGAAATCAAAATTTTAAACCTAATTCTTAACTACTATTGTTTTTTGGCTTTTGGCTATTTTAGTGACTTTTAAGCTACAATGTACTAAAGTAAATAAACTAGAAAATGACGATAAGCTAATCCTATATGTAAGCTGCTTGAATTCTATAAGCTAGAAGAAATTAAGCCCTAAGATCCTAGATTAACTACCCTAAATTTAACCTAAAGTAGCAGCAGTACTAACTGCTGTTAGTTTTGATTATTACGCACAAAGGCCGTTGCAAAGCAACAATTGTGCATGTATCCTAGAGGTATTACCTGCACTTAGACACTCTTATTGAGTGTGTTGGTACTTAAAGCAAACAACCATTAAAGATCTTAAGAGCTTGAATCAAGTTGAGCCATTCAACAATATGCCACAATTACCCTGGTAGGTGCTGATTCAAGCATTAATTGCCAAACTTGTTGTGAAAAATGAAAAAACTTTAACTTAAAACCATTTAAAACTTAATATCAAAGTAAAACTCAGTGTTTAAAGTAGAATTACCTAGTTGTTTTGACTTTTAGTGGTCAAATAAGATATTCCAAACACTCCTTATTATTTGACAGATTTTGATCAAAAATTTTGATTTTGAAAAAGTAGTGATTAAACCTTAACAAATTGAGTGACTAACAACTTATATCAAACTTAATTAACATTAATTCTAACGCTGATGAAAATGATTAAAATTTAAGATCTACACTAACTTAACTAATATTTTTGGTTTTTTAGGTTTTTTAGACAAAAACTGAAAATCTAAGATTAATAACTATAAAGCTAAAAACAGATGAAGATTTATAACTACTAAGCACTAGAAGAGATAAATAAGCACAAATAGATCAATAATAAGCTGATTACCAAATTAATAAGCATTGAGGCAGATAAGCAAAGATCTATTACTAATGAACTTATTTATAATGCATTTATATAAGCATTTAGATTAAAGGGAAACTTACTTTAACCTCTAGCTAAACAAGAGGACCCAATGAAGGGCAGCTACAAGCTCTCCTAGCTTATAAATAAGCTAGGAGTAAGGTCCTTCTTGGTTTTTCCATTACAACCAACTTCCATTAGCTTTTCCACTCTTATCAAAGGTAATAAAGTTTTTTTAAGCTGGTTAATAAAGTTTAAGTAACATTAAGATAAATTGAGCTCAAAGCATGAGCTTGGACTCTTGGAGCTGTTTAAGCTTTATAGGTGCTTATGAGACAGTTACACACACTTTTGAGAGTATAATAAAAGAGCTTATAAAAGATTTTAAAGGAACACTTTTATGAATGAATGAAGATTGTTTATATTAATAAAGGGAGAATTACAACTGATTTTTAAAATGGAAAAATTTCAATAAGGCTAAACTATTCTAAAAGCTATTTATGGTGTAAAACTAGAAGAAGAAAGATTACTCGTGTGTGTGAGGTCGAGGGGTTGCTATTTATAGCCTATCACTAAAGATTCCTAGGTCCTTGTGGCCTCTGCCCGCTTCTTTTAGTCATAACCATCCATTCTTCCCAATTGATTGAGATCACTTTAAGCCGTAAGATTAAATATGAACTCACAACGGGATTGCTAAGGTTTAGCAATCCGTGATGTGACATATGTGTTACTTCTGTGAGTAGCCCGCATTCTAAATTCTACTTCCCTTTGTGCTTTTTAGCCACCCAACGTGTCATTACTTTCTTGGGATTGACAAATGAGGAGGCTTGATGATGTAATGACCCTGTACCAGGTTCCTTTTTTTGGGGGGGGGGAAACCATTTGACATTGTACCAAAATTTATCCTTTTAATTATAAAAAAAGCCCTTTGATATGAGGCAAGGGTGATTTAGGGAAGATGATAAATAGTAGAATTTGATCTTGGCGCCAAATTTTGTTTTTAACTGAATACGGGTTAAAATAGATTTAAACTTTGGGCGAATGGCATTTCTAGTCCCTCTCATTTTCTTTGTTTGTTTTTTTTAAAGATGTAGTGTAGAAGTAAGTTTTGAAAATGGCAAGATGAGTCCCTGTGGTTTATAAAAAAGAGTAATGAGCTAGGGATTGGGCTTTATTTTGGGCTTGGACTAGGTTCTTGGTATCCGGGTAGGGTTTAAGGCCCAATAAGAGTTTAGGGACTATTTTTGTAACTTTTTGAAACTTGAGGGACTAATTTGGAAAATTTGGGAGTTTTGTCCTTTTGTGGGTTGACTTCTGTTGACCATGGTTTGACCAATTTGACTGGAGGTTGACTTTTCTTTGACTGAAGCTTCCGGCTTTTGTACACTCTTCCGTTCTCGTGTCCGTGCTTGCCCGTTTTTGACTGTTTTCTTGTGATTTTTGATATATCCATACCTGCACACACAAAACACAAATACAAGCATATTTTTGCCATTTTTGGTCTGTTTCGGGTTTAATTGGGTTATTTTATGTAATAATGGATATGTGTATTTAACACTTATCAACCTCGTGCCCTAATGATCTCCTGAAAAACATTGCATTTAAAACGTCAACATAAAGTTGGTGAATTTCATAGGTTTATGTAAATGTATAAGCAGGACCGCAAGACTTTCCCCGTGATAATGCAACAGATGCAGACATCACAAAATGTAATTACGTTTTCCTAAGCTCATGACACCGAAGCTCGACATAAATGAATACAATATATAAATATTGCCTACATTGCCTCGTGAGATGTTAACCCGTAACATCCAAAATCCGACCTATGATTTACGTTCGTTCTCCAGTATTATGCTAGTCACTCCCGAAACGGGTCCCGGGGAGGTCAATCCCAAATAGATCTATCTATAATCATTCGCGCTCACATTCCAGTAATTGACAGTTCATGATTCATGGGCATAGTGGGTTATCGCTACTTAGGCAAAACGTAATCATGATAAAATGTACACTTGCATCCAATTTGTAAAACATGCATATGTTTCTCACCCCAAAAACTTGTAAATCAATAATTGTTAATACATCGGGGCTATGAAATCACCTTGATGACGTAAATTGATAATAAAATATCCCAAATAAAATCGTGCCGCTAACGCCGAATGCCAAACCTAGTTAATATAGGTTGAAATCAGTATTCATGTACACATGTCTAACAACATACCTATTATATAATCCTATATAGTTATCATCGTACTATCGTTCGGGCTATCATAATTTAAGAGGTCATGACATGATGTACGAGGAGTTAGGACACTTTAAATCGTAAATCCAACAACTCGTCAATACGCCATCCGAAGAAGCCTCATTATGAAATTCCCTAGTAATATAGCACTTCGATAACTAATAACATATATAATCTATATAGCTATATCACCATCTAATTGTTTAAGTGAAATCGTATTTATAAAGTAAAAACGTTTATAATTACGCCTTTAGCAAAAATGACATAACTTTGTCGTTTTAAGTCCGTTTCTCGCGTTTCTTACGCCCACGCTTTCGTATTAAGACGAGTGATCATAAAATCACATTTTTAGGTTTTTAAGATTCTGTTGTGATACGTGTTTTTTACTGTTCATACAGATTTACCAACTTATTAACGCAAAACCCATAAATGTCGTATCTTATTCGTTATAGCTCCGTTTTTAGCGATTCTTTCGAACACGTTCTCGTAATTGAAAGTTTTATAATATTATTGATGTTTACAAAGTATAAGTTTCTGCCATGAATAGTAACTTTTTATAAAAATTTGTTTTATAAGTATTTTTTTAGCGTCGTAATCGTAACTAGCGTCATCTTCTTCGTTATAATCGATTTTCTCGAGTATTTCTTATCATTTTGGAATCCTTATGAGATGTAATATATTTATAAAACCTAATATGGCTGTTACCAAATTCGAACCAAAACAGAAAGTTTGAAGTTTTTGATTAAGACATGTTTTAAGCTTGATTTTTGTACCATTAAGCTTCAACACCTTGTTACAACTACTTTACAACACTTTTTCTTAGGTCATACAATATATTAGTCCATTAGTTCATATTTTGCCCATATGTTTAAAGATACATGTCCTATAATCTTACTTTAATCAAAAGTTGTTAATGAAACCCTTATGTTAACATGTTTACTCTGAACTTTTTTTACTTAAACAAGTGTGTACAAGAGTTCTACTTTCATTATTAATCTTATAGTAGCATCCTATATAACATGTAATAAGTTACAAAACATTGATCATATGTACAAATTATTTTACATATTCAAATGTACCCTAATTGGTGATTAGCTTATAGAAATAAGACACATTAAAATCATAAGTATGAATTGATTAGGGTTTTAAATAACCTTGAGTGGATGAGTATAGAAAAAAATAACAATCACACCCTTGTGATTACAACCCTTGGCTTGAAAATATAAGGTGAAAACCCTAATTTTCCCAAGTAAACCCTAGCTTCCTTTTCTTGCTTCCTTCCTTGCAAATGGTTAACCAAGCCTTGAAACCACCTTAGTAGGTCTTAGATATGATGTGTGTATGTTTGTATATGTGGTAGAAAATTTTGTATGGATTGGTTAAGATAAAAATTTTGAGCCGTGGCTAAGTATAGAGAGAAAGGGGGGGGGGGGGTTTGTTCTTGTTTACACTTTGTAAATGAGAGATGTGGTTTAATTGCTTAGCTAAGGCCTTATATACATAGATTACTAAGTCAAGGAACCAAAGGAGGATTTCTAGCGCAAGTGGTCAAGTGTATGTAAAGGTGTAAGACTTGGTTCCCTAAGATAAGCCTTATCTTGATATTTTAGGGCAAGTAGTCATGAAATAGATATTTCTTGGTCCTATCCCTTGCATATCCGGCCACCTTAACATACTAGGGAGATATTTTATTTTTTTGTGTATAGGGTATTTATCGTGGGCTTATTTTATTAAGCGTTAGATAGGTTTTGGTGCATTCGGGAATGACGAACGCATTTTATCGCGAAAAAGTAAGCATTTTTACGTAACCAATAAATATAGATGAACAAACTGATATTTATCCTCATAATAATCATATAAACACTTGCCTTGATGTAAACGTTTAATCGTTTTAATGCATGTTTACATTGAATGATCATTTTTAGTTAAGCGATTTAGTTAACGTTTACCGATTGAAGATGAGGGGGGTACGTAGTAGTATGTAAAACGCGTTAATGAACCCTTATAAATAAATTGTGAATTACATAATGTCATACAATGACCTAAAACACGAGGTGTTATACATCTGCTCAAGCATATATGCGATAAATCCATACGTGTAAAGAGTTTCATTACCTCTGTGAAATTCCTTCTCGCCTTGTTTTGAATCAGTAGCAATAACTTTAATAGCAACATTTTAACCAATGCCTATATGAGCTTTGTAAACAGAACCAAATGCCCCTATGTGTAGTTAATATGCCAGAAACACATCCCTAAGAGTTTCTTGCCAGCGAACCTAAGAAAAAAAGAAAAAATATAAACCCGAACTGATAGAAAAGAAAATGAATCACTTCTATATGAATATGCAAGACCATGTGTCAAAAGAATATGATCTCGAATATAGTAACTTCAACACATTATGATATAATGTAAAACACACATGAATTGATGTCAGAATACCATTATGATATAACCTAAAACACACCTGAATTGATGTCAGAATACCAACAACATCATAAACCACATCATACCATCATAAAATACTTCTTATAATGATATAATTTGAATTGAATTAAAGGCCAGGGTAAATGCTACTGGTTTTATTTTAAATATTGGTTTTAAAGAAGAGAAAGGCAATAATTATACCTGAAAGTTGTATATAGCTTTTGACCCGTTATAGATAATACATAACCTAGATCAACCCACTCAAAAGTAAATGTGTGTAAACCGACCTCAATATGTTCCATCACTTCATTGACTTGGCGCCGGTCATTGTAGCCTATAGAAAAATATATGGGCACGTGGTTACGACGACTTAATTTAAATGGGCTAAAATTCTAATCAAAACATGTTTACAACATCGAAGACTTAATTTAAATGGGATAAAAATATATGAGCATGTGGTTACTTAACATGTTTGGTAAAATGATTTCGGAAAAAGATTACAACATCGAAGAACGATAAGTCTATAACATACTTAGCATGGGTCACACTCTCACCTGATCACAGCTAACTCAATTCCGCCACTTCTGATGTGCATATAATGTTGAGTGTTGAAATAGTTTTACATAGAAAAAATATGTCTTACCTTGTAATCAATGCTTCACCCTTCGAAACATAAAATCATATCATAATACAAAGTAATAAAAAATCTTCTAAAAAGAATATTCGCGCGCTGCTCATTTTCTCGAAACTAGTGCTATTTTCAAATTCATTACCTAAAAGAAACAAAAAAAACATTTACATTCAAAATTGTTACAAAAAGTCTCTAATAATTAATTTATGTATGTAAAATCTGGATATTAGCTTCATAAAAGGAGTGGTATGGGCAGTTGGGTGTAAGTTTATCAATTCGGGTTCTATTGCTAAAAATCCAAGATTAAACTATTTATTGCTAAAATACTTCAAACAGCGGAAAAACAAAAAAGATTATTCATACCATGAGATCACAACCTTATTTTTTGGATAATAAGGTTTTCGAATGAAAATAATGATTTAAACGGAAATTAAAGATCAAACATACCTTACAATGATCATTGATAATTTACTGAATAATCAATCCAACCAGGTGAGTCATCAATCCGAACTACAAAACCCATGAAACCTGATTAATTACAAATCAAATTAACATGATTATGTAATTCAATAATTAAAAATGATACGAACATCATATATAAAATTGATTTGGGAGAATGGAAATCAAGAATGGTGATTAACTTGGATCTCAATATTATTTTTGTTGAACCCTAAGTTTCATATTTGTGCGTTGAGATAATGAGCGATTCAATTGAAAACTAAATCGGTTTTTAATTCAAATGGAGATATCATGGGTTTTGAATTTGAAATTGAATCCGTGATTTAAGAGAGTGATCTTGGTTTGTTATTAAAGATTGTGGAGAAAAATCAGGGTTCAGTTTATAGAAATGATAGGAAATTTAAAACTGAATAGAGGGGTTGTTAAAGGATGACAGATTTGTTTTTTTATTATCCATCACGGCTATTGGCTTAGTCCAGTGGTTGTGACATTTGCTTATCAAACAAACCACCAGGGTTCGAATATGGTCATGGACAAAATTTTTAATTTTTTTTTTTAGAATTTGACTAATGCTTGCAAAGTGTCCACCTAGGCAATGATGTGTCATATAATACAACAAAAATGTTGACATGGCAATTAGTGACATGGACAGCTTGATGACATGTCTTTAATGACGTGTCATAAACTGTCCTATATATAAGTAAAGATATATATATATATATATATATATATATATATATATGTGTGTGTGTGTGTGTGTGTGTGTGTGTGTGTGTGTGTGTGTGTGTGTGTGTGGAAAACTAGAAGGGGGAGGGTTCAATAATTTTATCGCTTTTTAATTTAACGTTTATGTTTGTTTGTAAAACTTAGATTCTACTTTTTGTGAATTCAAAGCATTGGCACATATGAACATTATAAGTATATGAAGTGATTTATAAAGTAAGACAAGAGATAGATTCAAGAACGAACAAACCACAAATAAAAAACAAAAACCGCGGGGAAGGCGGATTTTTTTATAGTGGTTCGGTAACGAAGCATCTCTTCGCCTTACTCCACTCCCCGAGCACCAAACTCTAGAGTTTTCTTCACTATGTCAACAAGCTCCCTTATGGCGGAGAAAATCGTACACAATGTTGCTTACACGGATTTACGACACAAAGCTAAATGTCGAGTTCTAATCTTAGCTAGAACCAATCTATCACAACACAACTTCACGAATTGTACACTCCTTTACAACTTCACAACTTCTTCACAACTATCACACTTCTCTAAAATCTTCCCACATAACTTCTTCACAACTTCACACCTTCTTCACAACTTCACAACTTCAAGACTTCACTTCACTACACTACTTATATCACAACTATCTAACATACTTGTTAAAATTCACCACGATCTAACTTATATTACAAAGATCGTCAAGATCTAGCTACTACACACAACTTACAAGATATATAATTGATTTACAAATATGTGATATGGATGCAACAATCTTTATGATGAACATAAGGTGTAATACTTCTTCAATTAATGAGGAAGTATTCTTCTCTTGCACTTGAGGAATTGAGCTTGGATCACTTGGAAACAAGCTTATGATTAGTGATCAAAGGATTTAGAGAGATGTATGGGCTGTTTTAGAACATAAAGAATGAGTGCAAAAGATAAGAAAAATGTTGGGGAATAGTCTAGTATTTATAGGACAAGCTGGAGGAGCGGGGTCTATGGCCGGTCCCCTTAAATAGGGTGCCGGCCCCCTTATAATTAAGGGGCCGCCCATTTTCTCAGCTCCCCTTTTTTTTTGTCCTATTCAGGGGAGGTGTTTACTGGACTTTTTCTAGCCGTTTTAGGTTCGAAAATTTGAAATTCAAAATGTTTATTTTGAATAAAACATTTCTTTTAAATGTAGAAAATGTTTTGTGATGTTTATAAAAATGTTTACAATATTTTTATTAAACAGTTTTTGAAGGTTGAATAAAAATTTCCAGTTGATCATAAAATGCATTAAGCATTTATTTATTCATACATTTAAGTGATGTAAATGTTGAAATAAGAATTTACTCCTAATTACTTGTTTACATTTAATTTTAACGTGAACAGTTTTTATTATTTTGTGATTATCAAAACGTAAAGATGTGGAAAGATAATTAATAACGTTTGTAGGCATTTATATTCTATCAACAATCTCCCCATTTTTGATGATTACAAAATCTAAAACTCATTAAATGTTAATTTATTTTTAACAAAGTATTTAGTGAGTTTCAAGTCATTTCTCCCCTTTTTGTAGGATCAAAAAAAAGGCATCATCGAAGGTTGCTTATTATAAACGACGGAATAAGTGCCCCCACCTTGATGTGTGCTCCCCCTGTTTCTGAGGGCACAAGGATTGAGCTTTGGTTTCTTGGCTACAAAATAGTTCTAGTACAAGACAATATGGCATACAAACAACAATAGGCTATTCATTAAAATTAAAATGTGTGTGAAAACACACTCATGCATAATAAGGAAAATATCATGCTAACACTACATGAAATTAAAACTTACAAAAAGTCCTATAACTAGTAACGCTTTATAGGACTTGCATTGACAAAATGGCGGTTGATTAATTATTTAAGAGACTTAACATAGAGTTATGTTTAATTTGGGGAGGATGGGGATGGTGGAGGTTGTGTGGATGATGATGGTGGGTTGTTGAGAGCATTGTTCAATATATGAAAACCTATATTGAAGTTTCACTCTTTAACCCAAGAGAGGGTTCGGTTGTGGGATACAACCAAAGGCAAGATGTTACCATATGCTTCAAGTAAATTTTCCAAGAATAGGATGCTCAATGATAGGTGGTGAAGGTGATGGAGTATCAAATTGGACATTCAAAGTGGGGTATTTGGGGAAAAGAGTGAGCGTGTGTCACATTTGATGCATTTCATTGAGTGGATGTTGGGGATGCGGTGGAGAGAGAAAACCTTGGAGGTGGTGATGTTGGTAGGGTCAAGTAACCTTTTGGTGAAAGTTATGTTGGTGAGGTTGGTGATTGGTATGTAATCAAATTGCTGAAGATGAAATTTGCAGTGTCTTTGGTTGATGGTGTTTTGGGAGGTTGGCATTAGGAAGCACTAGGTGATGAAAATTAGAAGTTAAGTTTGGTTGTATAGGAGTTTTTGTGTCATCTTGGGTTGGTTTAATCCACAAAACAATTGTTTTGGTGGACATGATGTTGATTTTTGGTCTCTTGGAGACTTTGGAATATTGAGGCTTCTTGTGGAGTGCCATGGAGGTTTATGGTGGTTGATGATGAATGAGGGAGATGGTGAATTGGTGATATGCATTTGGAGGGAATTTATAAGAAGAGATTTGTTTGAAAATGGAATAAATTTGAAGAAGTTTAGGATATTCCAAATTTTGTTCGAGCATTCTGGGCAAATATAGCTGATACAAGGTAAAAGAAGGCAAAAAACAAAAAAAATACTGTTTTACCCATGAAAATCTATGGGCGGTCCCCTTAAATAGGGGGCGGTCCCCTTAAAATTAAGGGGGCCGGCCTTGATGAATTATCGGGGGAAGCCCACTGTTGGTTTTAGTTCCATTGTTCACAGAAATCGATTTTTCCAGAATTTTTGTGAGGGTATTTTTAATTTTGGTGGTTTATTTGACAGCAAGCACTTAGAGTTTTTATAACAATTTTAATCATCTAACTTATAATTAACACTATTGAATCATGGAAACAAAGTGGCATATTGTTTGTATATTGGATATTCATAAAACACAAGCATGATTGATTGGTGTTGGCAAATTAATTTAGAGAGAGAAAGTGAGCGGTTTCTAGTAACGAGAAAAACCAAATGAATCTTTATGATAAAATGAATACAACCAACCCCTTACCATGGCTTGGAAAGGGGTTTTATATACTATGAGTGTTTATGCCAATGGGCTTGAGTATGGGCTTAAATGTGGGCGAAAGGCTCCGACCCAATACTATTAGTCATACGCTTATAATAGACACGAGCTATGCTAATTTAGATTATGCACGGGGTGACCGAGTCTTTTTCAAATCCTAAACAATCTTCCCTAAGGGATGGTCACCCAGAAAATGCATTATGAATTCTAGCATTCTACTTCATTGCCTTCTGTATGTGCTCGAAGTCTTTGATTCTTCAATCTTGTGTCTTGTACATATGTAGTGAACTTTGAGAATTTGTCCCTTAGGGTTGTTGTATCTTTGAGCTTTCTTTGATGATCAACATCCTTCTTAAATCTCTTGATCATATTGTTGGGTTGCATTTACCTTCATGTGGACGTTTCTGTGACTTTCGGACTGGCTATGGCTCATACTTTTCCATGCTCACACTTTTCTTGATCATGATATTACTTCTCAGAGTTGCGGAAGCTGTGTTGTAGGTCATTCAGTTGTCATGATGTCTTTACTTGGAAGCATTAAGAGTGAGCATTGGGTGGTGAATTGACTCTACTGGAACGAGGTGTCTCCATCTCCATTTTTGCTTGATCCTGTAATAAAACAGTTAGCAATAAAGCTTGTGGGCGAATATGGCTTTGTCATTCGCCCGAGTCTGGTTGGATTAACCTCCTGATCCGTGAGGACCGACCTGTGATCAGGTAGATTCATCTTAAGACGAATCTCCTTGACAGGATTTCCAGTATAAGTATCAGATCATCTGATGTGTAACCAACAGAATCTCCATACTTGTCTGTTCTCTGTATCGGAACGTCTCAAAGCAGACAGCACGATAAGAGTGAATCGGTTAGTTACTATCTTACCGATTAAAGATAAAAAATTGATTTGAAAATCAATCGACGTGTTACTTGAGAAAGAATTTTTGTGACACATCGATAGAGTTTTATTGCACAAAATCAAATTTTATCATAAATACATTTGTTTTGAAAGATATACACAGTCAATATGCTCGAAAATCATTTGTTGAGCACATCGAGAGGTTTTCCAAACCGATCCGTCAATTCACATTCTGGAACAAGTTTGATTCTCAAGGAATCGCACCATCGTTGCTTTCCATTTGTCACAAGCTTAATCCATAGTGGATCTCACATGTCACCTACCAAGAGCTTGTTTGATGTTGGCTCTAGAAGGATTTCCATCTTCATCGTGAGTACTTTTGTATCACTCGGATGTTCTGGCAATACCACGAGGATAATGCGAAGGACTCTTAAAATCTTTACTTGTTGTCACAGTGTGTGAGAAACAAGCACATTATGGATAAGTGTCCTAGCGAGACTTTTGGATGATCTCAAGGCTCTAGACTCAATAGTGCATTTTTGGTTTTAGTGGTCGGAGGCTGGAGCGGACTGCCACCTTTTCAATATCGACTAACTCGGAGTGAGAGAGACGATAGAATTGTATTGAACTCCGTGAGAAATGAAACAAGAATCCTTTGAGGGATCTTGAGTAGCTAGGGAGGGTTGTGCAGCGTATCACTAGGTCCATGATACTTGTCTTCAATGTCAGCAATCAACCATGTGATTCTGACAGCATATGTATTGACCCGGTTTCTGCCTAATGTTTAAGGAGGGCTGCTTTCTTTTCACCCTTTATCTTAACATTTCTTTTTCATTCTTCAACCCCTTCAGTGCTTACCGAGACTTCATTACTAGAACCTTGTTGGGTTTATTCCAGTACTAGCTCTATCTCAGTCCGCACTATTCCCTTATTCTCACATAACTCCTTTTGTAATCATACCTAAGGACTTCTACACTAACTAGTGGGTTATCCCTGGGTAGATCCCTCCTGTTCTGGCGGGATCATGGGAGTGAGTACTTAACCTTACCATCCCTATAACTCCTGATAAGTTGATTATAGGGTCGGTCTTAGGTATTTCCACGATAACCATCATATACCATTCGCTCCCCCTTAATATGTGCATCGATATTCGAAAAGGTTTAGCACATATAGAGGAGCCTACACTTGAGTATAAAGATCACATTTTATATCAGATTTTCATAATTAAATCACATTTTCTCCCCGGAGAAAAAATTTCAAATCCGTTAAGATTTTGGGTCTCAATTGATTTAAGTTAGTAAAATTTAGGAGAAAGTGTGTCAGGTTTATATAATCTAAATATGAAACATATAGTTACTTAATATACAAGCCTAAGTTACAGTTTTAGTCACTACATAATAATGTACATATTACAACAACATATAAGATATACTACCCCTCATTCGGTTCTCTTCAGTAACCGGTAGTCACCTTCTCAGATCCATCCACCAACAAAGCTCTCCAAATTCCGGAAGATACGTCATGTCTTTAGCCATTTCTGGATAGAGAACATAAACTCCTTGCTTCTGACAACGTCTTTCTTCGTCCAAAATCTTGTATTCATCCCTGGATTTGTCCTGTTGACTCTGAACTCTTTGACTCGGTAGTTTAACGCTTCATCGATCTGTTGTAGAGTACCATCACTGAACTTGTAGATCTCATTGAACCTTATAATCATTTGCACCTCGTATCTGTCTCTGAATGTAACTGCCCTTGGAGAGTCTATGACTGTGTAGTCATGCATGAACTCAAATCTGGTGGCATCCCATCGAGGTTTGGTAAGATTTAACTGCATCTGGTAACTCTCAATCCCCAGCTGAAAGTATTCTACGCGTTGTCGGATAACCAAGTTTCTTGTCCAGAGGTTGACCGCAGTAGTGAGAACCTTTTTATCATCGGGAGAAAGATGGTTCAAGTGACCTTGAAGATTTAACAAGTACAGATATTCAAAGTCACTAGGGTACATATATTTGAAATCCCTTTCCGCGATGACATATTCTTTGAGATCAGCTTGACAAAGGACGATCTTCTTCATGTAATTGTACCCATACATTGAGAAGACTTTGATTCGGATGACACTTAAGATTCGCATGTGAGTTCGGACGGCTTTGCGGTCTCCTTCAAAAGATAATCTGTCAATGTAGAATCCTTGTCTTTGAAACCACCAGTGAGAGATTCCATACATCGCAGCGATGTCATACTGGCACTCCTCTTCAATCCAGAACTGATCAGGTACCAGTTGCTCTAAACCGACATCTGGATAGAAAGCCGCCTTCATCTTTGAGATAGACAAGGTTGGTCTGCGAATCTTGCGACCGAATCGAAGATACTCCAGATCTTTGTTGAAGAAGAAGTCAGATTGGATGGTAATATGACCTAGTTCACAACCAAGTGGAAGTGGCTTGCTAACATTGTACTTTAGAATTGCATCATCCATTTTATTGGTGAGAAGCTTGTGGCATTCTTCCATCTGGAACTGGAGATGAACTACATTGGGATGAAAGACTTTGACAATTTCATATGCAGGGCCTTCCAGGTCTTTAGGAATGAGTTCAGAGATTCTTTGTCATTTACAATACCAATCCATAAATGTCGCAATATCACCGGTCTGAGCAAGTAATGAGTTCTCTGGTGGAGGTACATATGTAGTCTTCAGAGCAGAGGCCCAGTTGTTAGTTGGTACAGGCAAATCAGATGACGGTATAGTCCAGGCAGGTTCCGAAGTAGCAGGTCGATCTTCAGTAAGAGGTTTCCACCAACTCTGCCTCAAGTTGACTGTAGGAATATGATCACGTCCTACCTCTTCACCACTAGAATATGCTTGCTTATCTGCAGTGGTTTCACCATCCATATAAAGATCATCAGGAATCGTTGTAATTGAAGGCTTAATCCGGGTGTCAGTCGTTGTCCAAGCAGAGTATTCAGCTGAAGCAGCTGTCTTTGAGGAACTTGGGGCCGCGGTGCTTATTGACTGACCTCCCTGATGAGTGGATGAGGACGGAGGTGGTGGAGGAGGAGCATGAGCAGAATCGGAGGCTTCGGTTGTGCCAGAAGCCCCTAATGCGCCTGACGGTGGTAGAGGAGGAGGTGGTGGTGAAGGTGGCGACCCAGGCGGAGTCTTTGGAGAATCTTGCTTACTTTTCTTCTTAGTTTCCTCCTAAGCCTTATCAACATTAAAGTCCTCACATTCATCACGACGGATGGAGTCCTGCAGTGCTTCATATGCTGTTGCTTACTTTTCTTATTAGTTTTCCTCTAAGCCTTATCTACATTCAAAGTCCTCAACTTCAGCACGAACGGATAGAGTCTGTAGTGCTTCATATGCTGACTCGTGTGGTTAGCATGTCCCTTGTCTTAGTTCTCTCCAAACATGCGTTGGAGCAGTATTTCCTTCATATCATACGTAGGGAGTGATCTTTGACGCGAGCGTGCACAAAGAGGAGCTCATTCATTGCAAATGCTTGACTGAATGAGTATTAACCACCTCCTTAACGATTCCTCAATCTTTCGGTCAAATATTCATAGTGATTAATAAACTTCACCGTCTGCTCTCTGGTCATTTTAGGCCAGTCCATAGTTTCCATCTTATGGATTCGGTTCCCTTGCTTGTCTAGCCTTGTCTCTAGGGCTTGATTTTCCTCCACCAAGTTTGCTATGTGTTGTTCGAGTTCGCCCATGCGCTTGATGAGAATGGAATTGATGAACTTGTTGGAGGTTGAGTTGGTAGTGGTAGAGTTGTTGTTGTTGGTGGTGGTGCTGCAGTTGTGGTTGTGGTGGTTGGTAGAGGCCAATGTACATTGGGTGAATCAGGTCTAGTCACGAGATCGATCACCGGGGATGTCATAGGAGGGATGATAGAGGTGTCTTGCTGAATAGTGACTGACACCATTGATTCAGCTTCAGTGTCTGCTGTTGTCTTCTCATTATCGGCCTCAGACGGTTTGTCATTTAAGAATTGATCACCAAAGCTGAAGTCTTTGGCGAGATGTTGTAGAGAAGACAATGTCCCTGTAGAGCTGACAGGTTCCTATGGTCATACTGATCATCAACCGTTAGCTTCAGGATTCTCTGACATAGGGTATGTCGAGGCGTGAACCCGTCATCCATATGCTCAAGTTGGGTAGACTGGAGGGATCAGTGGATCTCAACATGAGTGTCAAGGTTTAGTCCCAGCGAGAACACAGGGAGTTAGGTGAACGGTTGGGATTCAAAACATCTTCGGTTTGGTCGCCTGGGCCTTACATCTGTGTACCAGGGTCTGATCCAGCCTGGCCTTCATCTTGAGCCCCACTTCTAACCACTGATGGCATTTCTTCATCAGACTCCGTATCACTGCCATATAATCCAAGTTCGGCATATAAGGAAGTAGAGTCTTCACGACCTGCTGTTTCAGTTGGAATGTGAGAACGTCTCTAAAATATGTATTGTTCAGCCGAGCTCTTCTTCTTTGGAGTTTGAAGGTTGAGGAGAACTTGGGCCGCTTGTTCCTCACCTACTTTCTCTTTCCCCTTTCCTGGCACCTCTGGTAGTGGTTGAAATTTCCCAGTGTCAGTTTCCCTGAATACCACAGGAGGGAGAGGACCCCTTTGAGTCGGGTATGCATCTGTTAAGCTTTCTTCTAGAACCTTTTGCAGTATTGCCTCCTCTGTGTCTTCAAGGCTGGGTTTAGCAGCAGGAACCCCTTCATCAATGAATTCATCTACCAGCTGCTTAGAACTCTTAACAGTTCTCTTCTTAACCACTTTCCCTGCCTTAGCATCGTTTGGCAGTGGGTTGGGCTCAGATGATTTGAACACCGGCTTGTTCTTCTCCTTAGTTTGGCCGATGCAGGGTTAGACCTCTTTGGCTTTAGATTTAGAACGGTTGGTTACTCAGTTGCCTTTTGAGTTTTGCTTGTTTGGTAGGCTTGGCTGGTTTGGTGCAGGAGATTCAGGATCACTTAATTCCTCACCCGCGATGTACCGTTGATGCTTTGCAACTTTTCCAGATTAGGCTATCATAGTAGTCTGCTTCTCGACAGAACATCTGAGAGTTCATTCGGTATTGATATCCCAAAGAATTTCGTTGGCTTCCTTAGCACTGTACTTGAGACGACTAGTACAGGTTCATAGTAGGCAAATGGAGTGTGGCAAGTCGGGGTCTTGGGGTGGAAGTTGTGCAGCCAGTTGCAGGTGAAATATGATCAACTTTGTGAACCTGATACTTGGGATAAGGATAAGAGTTGCTTTCTTCATTTCCACCAGAGTATGTTGTGCAACTTCCTTTTGTTCTTCTGTGAAGGTGTGGAGGATGGAGTAAATTTTCCCACAACCCTTTCAGCATATCGTTGTGAGCTTGATTGACAACCACCCCAAAGGATTTGTTTTTTTCTTTTTTTTTTATAGCACTGGGGCTCTCGGGCCTTTCTAAATCCAGAAGTCTTTTCCCGTAAGACACTGGATTTGATTATGGTTTGCTAGTGCACTCCACGGTTGGAACATGTCATTAGTTGTGACATTAGATAGGTGTATTACTTCCTTTGGATAGCCCAACTTATTGACAAATTCAACAAGAGTATTAGGAGTTGGAGGAGAAAAGAAAGCCCTGTTGTTGTTGACTGGTGTGATCTGAAGAGCATCTCTGAGCGTTCATTATTTCTATTGTCTGGTTGAGATTAAACCATGCTCCTCTGTTGACATCTTTCATTAATCCCGGCTTTATACTGTCAAAACAAATTGTTATCCCAGAATTGTTGGAATGTAGATTGCGGTATTGTAGATGACGCTGTAAAAGCTCTGAAGAAATTTGTTTGCTTGAGAATGTCCACAGCAATCTTGAAAATTGGGTTGGGTTGAGATTTTTCTTCATTCAGATAGCAGTTGCTTTTCCCAATTGG
Source organism: Tanacetum coccineum (assembly GCA_026074375.1). Lineage (NCBI taxonomy): Eukaryota > Viridiplantae > Streptophyta > Magnoliopsida > Asterales > Asteraceae > Tanacetum > Tanacetum coccineum. Next base: position 26,690 of record BQNB010051857.1, read on the forward strand.
CACCCATCGATTGCGTGGCAAGATCTGTTCATCTGTACGGACGGGTGGTGCCATTGCGGGTGCATGTATAGCATCAGTCATTGTATCTGCGCAATTACAATCACATAGGAAATAACATGCAGATAGATCTTGTTAGATGTAAGCTGATGCACGGATGTTAAGCACGTATTCACAAGATTCAAGAGAAATGACTCTTAGATCGTGTTATGACGTAAATCAGTGAGATTGTCCAACTCTTGAATTAACGGAAGTTAACTCATCAAAGAGAGAACAAGACACACCGAGTTAACCATAAGATTCAATGGAAATTAACAAACCATGCAGGACACAGGCAATGGATAAGACACTTTAATCAAACACCAATCTTCAGCAACTTCAAAACCAAAACGCGATGATTTTTGACTAATACATACTCAAAACGCAGTGAGTCAAAACGCAGTCACAATCAAAACGCAATGAGTCAAAGCGCAGTTACACTTAAAACGCAATGAGTCAAAACGCAGTCATAGTCAAAACGCAGTGAGTCAAAACGCAGTTATTCTTAAAACGCAATGAGTCAAAACGCAGTCATAATCAAAACGCAGGCATCAAAACGCATCCATCAAAACGCAGTGGTTATTATATTAAAATTAGTCAAAACGCAGCCAATTTAAAAAATTTGAAAAAGGTGGCTTCACTATTTTAATAAAAAATTTCTTCTAATCAAAACGCAACAAGTTGCGTTTTGCCCTGTTCCAAGATTAATTACCAAAACGCAACATATGACTAATGCCAAAACGCAATCTAATATCCCAAATCAAAACGCAGTCAATTATTAATTATCAAATCGCAACCAAGAGCTAATTATCAAAACGCAACAAGAATGCCAACTCAAAACGCAATCAAGAAGATTTTATCAAAACGCAACATGAATTCTATCTGAAAACGCAACTAAGAACATTTCTAACCTAAAACGCAACATCAACATGGACTCAAAACGCAATCAAGAACAGACATTAAAACGCAACATGAATTTTACCACGAAAGCGCAACAAAGAACTAGTTCTCAAAACACAACATTAATTTAACCTCAAAACCCTAAAACGCAACATGAATTCAGCCACAAAACGCAACATTAATTTAGTCCTAAACCCTAAAACGCAACACGAACTTATTATCAAATCGCACTTAATCACCAACAGTCAAAGCGCTACCAAGATCCTTAAAGGGCAACTATTATTCGAATCATCCTAAACACACTAATGGAGGAGGTGGGGAATCAGTTCAAGCATAAACAGAACATTTAGTATATAAGCAGACGTAAACTTAGTAACTAAATCACTAACCCTTGATTCGACGAGGTATTCACACGAGGATCTAAGCGAAGAAATGTACTAAAAAATCTCAGCTTAATCAAAACGCAACGAGAGCTTGAGAGAGAAAATTGAAAGTTTGACTAGATTTTTTGTGAGTTTGACTGGTTCCCCAAATCATTTTTCTAAAAAAAAAAAGCTATTGGACCCCTCTTTTTGTTCAAAATTAACACTTTCAAAGTTGGCATAAATGGCCCCTCTCTTTCTTATTTCTTATAATGTAAGATAAATTACACCAATGGTCCCTCACTTTTCATATTTCTTTAACATTTAGGGACACACAGCAACTAATGGATTGACTAACTCGGGAAAGCGACACAATTGGTCCTTCACAATTAATGAACCTAGGATACAAGTAGCTAATAGCACATAAGACCCTAGACATGCATATAATTGACACAATTGGACCTTTTTAAGTTAACACCAGTTTAACTCACCTAATCCATAACCCCGTTCGTTATAACCTTTAGTGTCAGTGAAATTTGAAAAAACCACTCTCCCCTTAATCAATGACCCAGTGTTATTATTTAAAGAGCGGTAGTGTTTGAAGTGGAGTGTCAAATTTATGTAAAAAACCAAGTCCTGTGTTAATTTTAAAAAACCACATTTTAAACCACACGGTTAAAATCCAATTATTTTTCTGAAGATATTACTAGGACGGGAAAATTATAAGGATAAAAGAAGACTTCTCTTCTTAATCAAGAAATAATGCACTGAAGCGTACATTAGATCGAGGTTGCAAGGATATAAAGTAATCCATGCCCGGGAGAACTTAATCACCCGTTGTTAGGAACAGCCGTCTTTTTGGCGACGAGCTTTCCTCATTTTGAAAAGCGGGTTGCAGTCTGAAATAACTGCAAGCCATTAAGACATGTTTTGAAAGGTTTAAACTTCCGTTCGAGCTTCATTTAAAGACCCGTGTCATTATTGAATGACATTTCTAGGACCATAAATGTTATCGATAAACAGAAGACATGTCTTGAAGAAAAACTATTTTTGATATTTTCTATTTTCTGATTTTTATGGATTTTTGATGGTTTTATAATTTTGTATTTTTCTTTTTGGGTTTAAATATGTACATATTTACATAGGATACTTGAAGCCAATCCGTTACTCATCCTGATCATCCTGAAGACTTTTGAGTGTCTCCGGCTTCATACACTTCATGCCAAGCCTTGGGAGTTGTAATTCGAACATTCTCTGGGCAGCGCCTTAGTGATATAGCCGCCAGTTGCATACTCTGTCCTCACCAAATTAACAACTCAACCTGCTCATTTTTCCATTGTTTTCTCTGATGAAAGGATGTCGGATGTCGATTCAGGTGGTTTAGACTGGAGTGCTGAACGTTGTTGTTGCAGCAAAGAGTTATGCACTCTTGTTGTCACAGTACAGAGGGATGCGATTGTAAGCAAAGCCATAATCTGATAATTGAGACCTCATCCATAGGATTTGGGCACAGCAACCAGACATCGCGATGTATTCAGCCTCTGTAGACGAGATAGACGTGCTAGTTTGCTTCTTTGATGACCAGCTGACTAACTTATCACCAAGGAACTGAGCACTGCCGATGTACTTTTGGCTGAGTGTCCTGACAACCTGCATGATCTGCGTCTGCGTATGCTGTTAGTGCCATGGCGGTGTCTTTCGGATAACCAAAGACCCATATTGATGGTTCCTTGGAGATACCGAAAGACTCGTTTAACTGCCTCAAGGTGCTTTTTAGTGGGCCTAGATTTGATATCTAGCACCAGCACTCAGCAAATATTAGGCCAGGTCTACTGGCTGTGAGGTACTCAGGGACCATCGATGTGCGATATTTGGTCTTGGTCAACAGGGGTCCCTGAGAGGTCTTCATCCAGTTTTGTTCGCTCCACCATAGGAGTGTCAACAGGGTCACTTTTATAAAGATCAAATTTCTTTAAAATCTCATTTGCATATTTAGATTGATTAATGAAAATGCCTCTAGGATTTTGAGAAATTTGTAAGCCTAAGAAAAGAGAGAGATATTTGGAGCACACATTGCATTTGACTTTATAGAAACTCCTTTTTATTAGAAAAACGGTCACAATTTTGGGGGCTCGGTTCGTGCAATTTGATATCATAACATATATTTGAACATAAGAGTGGTTTGCTGGTGTTTTCCGACATGAACAAAAGTCGGATCGGACGACACCTTAGAGAATCGTGTTTCTGTGCCAGAAAGAAACTTAACAAAGTTGTCATTACATTGCACGGGGAGCATGTTTTAGCCGTTTAGCCTCCGTAAAAGTGATTTTCTTCATGACGATAGTATTGATGTGGACGTTCTGGGTCAACAAAGCCTTCTGGTTGGTGGACATAGACTTCTTCTTTGAGCTCGCCATTTAAGAATGCAGTTTTCACGTCCATTTGATAAACTGTCATGTTTTTGCTGGCGGAATTGGCAATGAATATCCTGATTGCTTCAAGATGAGCAACGGGTGTGAAGGATTCTTCAAAATCTAGACTTTCTTCTTGACGAAATCCTTTTGCTACAAGACGTACCTTGTTCTTCAACACATCACCATACTACGTCAAGCTTCACCTTATAATTTCCACTTGAGGAGTAATAATCCATGGCACATTGTCTGGGATGGTGGGGTACTAATTCCCCATACGTCCAGGTAGTCGATCAAATTCATGGGATTTTCATCTTGCATGGCTTTGAAACAGCAGTCTTCAGTAGGGCTGCAGTTTAGACATAGATGTTTCGGTTCGACTATGGTCAGTTACAGAATTGTAGAAGCACGCAAAGCATTTGTAGCTGAGGATGTTTTCAAGAGGATGAGAGTCAGTCATTTCCGGATGATGTGTTTATGCGGTGGAGTGGATTGTTAGGTGCATGTATGGTGATTTCCCCAGATGGGATTGAAGCTTCTTGAGTTATAGTCTGGGGCGAAAACACATCTTAACAATATGGTTCGGGATCAGCTTCAGCAAATGATTAATTTCTACATAGGCTCACCCTGCCTACACAATGTTACTGAAGAGGAATGAAGATCCTAGTGGGTGATGATGTATGACTTCTTGATGGGCGTCGAGATCAATAGCATAGAACAGATTGGACCAGTAGGATAGGTATAACCGGGTTCTTTGCTACACTAGGGATAGGATCCTGACGGACACACGATGGAGTAAATCTATTCATCAAACATGGGTTGGAATAACATCTCCAATTCTTTATTTGTGGGAGGTACATAGGGAATAGCAGGAGCAGGGTTGGGTACGAGCCCTGAACTGATAGGTCCAGGCGTCAACAGGTTAGGAGCGGGTCCTGGACTGGATTGTACAGGAGCCATTTGCTCAGTCAGCTCATCGAATGTAACATGAATAGTCTCCATTATTTGTCGGGTCCTTTTGTTGTAAATTCTGTAACCCTTCCTGTTTGGTGCGTAACCAACAGATTCCAATATTCAGCGTTTGGTTGTAGCTTCCCAAGATTTCTCACTGTCATTTCTTAGGGTAACAAAGAGCACCAAAGATTCAGAAAAATGTGAGATCAGGCTTCTTATTGTGTACTAGCTCATATGGGGTTTTCTCGTGACGTGTGTGAATAAGGGAACGGTTTTGGGTGTAACAGGCAGTAGCCACAGCTTCGGCCCAAAGAAACATCGGTGCCTTGGAAAAAATTAACATTGTCCGTGCAGCCTCGACAAGAGTACGGTTCCTTCTTTCGACAACGCCGTTCTGCTGTGGAGTCCTTGGAACAGTCTTTTGATGAAAAATTCCTACTTTTTCATAGTGGTCATACAAAGTTTTGTTGACAAATTCTGTGCCATTGTCGGTGCGGATAAATCTTACAGTTTTGTTGAGACCGACTTGAATTTGCTTTAGAAATTTGATGACAACTGCAGGGGTTTCATCCTTTGATCTCAAAAACTTAACCCACGTAAACCGAGAATAATCATCGACGATGACCAAGATATATTTCTTCCCATTAATAGTTTGCACACGCATCGGTCCACATAAATCCATATGAAGGGTGTTTAGAACTTCCAAATTGGTGTTTTCAGTTTTGGGTTTGTGGGTATGCTTTTTGCTCTTTCCTAATTGACATGCAGAACAAAGGTGATCTTTTTCAAACTTCAATCTAGGTAAGCCTCTGACAAGGTCTTTTCTTGCAAGATCATTGATGGTACCGAAGTTCAAGTGATTTAAACGACGATGCCATAACCATGATTTGTGCTTGGAGGCTTTGGATAGCAAGCAGATTGGGGAGGACTTCATCATGTCTTCAACAGAGATAGTGTATAAATTAGAACCACGGGAACCTTTAAGTAATTCAACACCATCCGTATCACGAACATAACAAGAATGCTTTCTGAAGGCAACTTCTAAATCCGAATCACAAAATTGACCGACAGAAAACAAATTATGCCCCAGTCCTTCCACGTAGTATACCCTGGAGATTACACTTTCACCAATGACATAATCTCCATAACCCATAATAGCACCAAAGTGATCATTCCCGAATCTAACTGTCCCGATAAACTTTTTCACGAAATTCATGAGCCTTGAGCGATCCCCCGTCATATGTTTTGAGCAGCCTGAGTCCAAATACCAAAGGATGATTTGTACGACCTGCATTTGAAAAACCAAAAAACAAAACAACAATCACCACAAACACACCACCAAACCAAAAACACAAAAAAACCCCACCAACAACCCTCACCACCAAACACCAAACCACACCTAACAACCCCTACAACCGAAACTAAACACTCACCTTTTCACCAACTAAATCAACAAAACAAACACTAACCCACACTAAAAACAACCACCCAACCAAAAACACACAAACAAAACTACCACTCCAAACCCCCCACAAAACAAAACACAAACACACCACCATCAACCACAACACACCCAAACCCCACCCCACCACTCAACAAGTCAACTAACAAAAAAACAACCACTACACCACACCCAAACACAAATAAACAAAACCCACCCCCCGACCTACAACAAAAACCAAACCAAACCACATCTCACACAAAACACAAACCCCAACCACTAACCAAAACACCATCAACACCCAAGCCTCAACAAAACATCCAAAACCAACCACTTAACAAACAACACCACCAACAAACAACTACACAACCCAAATACTAAAAACACACTACTAAAACCTAAACAACAACCTCAAACAACACACACACAAACACCACTAACACAACCCCAACAACAACCCACCCAAAAACACCAACACTAAACCACCCACACCCACAAAAACATACCCCAACCAACAACAGCTGACCCACTAAACCCCACCAACACACACTACCCAAAAACACCAACCACCCAAACACCCACACCAAACACAACACCACTAAACCCACCCCACACCAACTACACCCACCCTACACAACAAACACTAAAAACAACACTACCCTAAAAAACCACAACACAACAAACTAACCACACAAAGGACCCCACCAAAACTCACAACACCACACTCCACACAACCCAACCCCAAACCACACACAACCAACAAAACAACCTAAAACACCACACTACACAACTACAACAACCAAAGCACACCATCACACACACAACAACTACTATAACACACCCAAACACAAAATCACACCAAGCCAACCAACCCCAACCCAAAAAAACACCCTAAAAATCGCAACCAAGCTCCACACACACACTACACCACACTCACACTCAACCCACCACCAAACACCACCACAACACACCCCAACACAAACACCAACAACCCACAACAAAAAAACCAACACCAATACAAACACCAACACCAAAAAAACACTACAACACAAACAAAAACCACAACCAAAAGAACCACAACACACACCACCCCACCCCAAAATCATCCACCAACAAAACCACACACACTACCCAAAAACAAAACACCAAAACAACCACCACCTAAACCCCCAACACACAAAAACAAACTTTACCTACACAAACACAAACCACACACCCATACACACACACCAATAAACCCACATCCCGAAACAACCCACACCAACAACACCACACTACAACCAACACCAAACCAATACAACACCAAAACCACCACAAACCCACCACAACAACACTACAACCCACAAACAAAACACCACTAAAACACAAAACAACTAAACCAAAATACACCAACCTCACTGACAACAACACAAAAATCAACCCACGAACACTAAACCAACACACACCACCACACCACAACACAACAAACAAACCATAACCCACAAACAAAAACAAAGACCCCTACACCAAAAACCCCCAACCCAACAACAACCAAACAACAACCAAACAAACCCAACCAAACTAATCACCACACACACACACCAACTACCATAAAAAACTGAACCCACCAAAACTACAAAAAACCACAAACAACCACGCAACAACCAACAAACCAAACACACCCACAACACCACTACAACACCCATAAACTAACCGTACTCACAACCCTAAACACACAACCCAACACAAACCAGCACACACCTCAAACCAACACCACAAAAAACACAAAACCCACCCCTAACCCAAAACACACACCACCCAATCAAACCCACAAAAAACCCACCCCACAAATCTCACACACAAACCCCAACTACAAAATCCACACACCAACCACCAAAACAACAACACAAACAACACCACCAAACACCAAACCTAACACCACCCAGAAAAACCACACCAACCAAACACAACAAACTACCTACACCACTCACACAACCAACACTACATCCACACTACACCAAACAAAAACATACCACCCACCAACCCAAACCACAAACCTAAAACCAAACCCATCACACACACACACCCTAAAAAAACAACACCAACACACTAAACACAACCAAAACACCACACCAACAACACCAACAAAACCAAAACCACACCAACATCTCCCCTACGCCACCAAACCCCACAACACAACCAACACTAACCACCCACCCCCCACACCTCCCCCCACACCACCAAACCCACAAACACACCAAACCACAAACACCACAACGCAAAAACAACCGCAACCCCACTACACACCAAAAAAAAAAACACACTACCTAACACCACATCATCCAAACCCTACCATAAACCACACCAACCGCAAATAAAACTAAACAACCCGCAACACACACCCCAACCACACCAGCCCACAAACCCTACACCCTAAAAACAAAACACAACCAAAAAAAAAACTCCCAACAAAGAAAACCCCAAAAACAACCAAAAACCACCACCCCCCAAACCCCCGCCCACACCAAATCCAAACCCACCCACCCACCCCCAACACAAAAACACACAACACTAACAAAACACCCAAACACCAACCAAACAATAACCCAAACTTAAAAACCGACACCACCAAAAACAACCCCCCCCACCACCACACCCACAACACACCACACAACAAACACCCCAAACTAAAATCCCCCCACCAACCCCAAACTCCTGAACAGACAAAATCACACACCCAAAAAAACAAAACTAACCTCAAAACCATCTACAACCACAAACAAACTTACTACACACAAACACAACCCCCACCCCACACCCAAACACCTAACACACCACCCCACCACACAACCAACACCTCAGACTCACACTAAAAACTAACCCAACACCCAACACACATCATAACCCACACCCTAAAAACAAACACCACCACCTCAATACAACACCACAACACAACACCCAACAACTAAGAACACACACTAACCAAAAAAAAACCCCCACACCTAACAACCCCCTACACGCCATCCCATCAACACCCAACAACCAACATAACAAAAAACCAACAAAAAAAAAACCACAACTCAACACACACACAACACCAAGAAAAAACCTCACGAAACACCACACAAACCTAAAAAACCCAACACCACACAGTACCACCAACCCCTCCCTACCCCTTACAACCTCACACAAACCAAAACAAACCAAACAAAAAAAAAAAACCCACAAACAAAGCCCTCACACCACAGTACCAAACACACTAAACCCAAAGCCAAACACCAGAAACCACACCACAAACAACAACAACACACACTAAAAACCCAAACCCAAAAACATCAGAAACAACCAAACAACCACAACACACACCCCAACTAAAACAACTAAAAAAAATCACTCACCTACAAACCACCACAAAACAAACACCCCAACAAAACTAAAACCACAACTCCCTTAACAATAAACAAAACAAAAACCAATAAAAACTAAACACTAAAAACAAACCACCCAAACCACAGACAACAACACCACTCACTAAACCAAAACACACACCCAAATCACGAACACACCACACCAACAAACTAAACTAACCTACACACTACAAAAATCGCAACACACAACACCACACAAAAAACTCCAAAACAACACAAAACGCCAACTTCACCTACACCTCCAAATAAACCCAAGCGCAAAACACAACCACACAACAAACACACACCACAACCAACACAGACCCAAAAACTAAACCCACACCCCCACAAACCAACAACTCAACTAAACAAACAACCCCAAAAAACAACACAACACCCAACCACTAGAACGACCAACACACAACAAACACCTACCAACCCTTCAACCAAACAACACCCAAAACACAAACACACAAACCTCTACACTAACCAAAACACCCCACCAAACCCACAAACACAACCCCACCCAACAACACCACAAACCACAAAATACACCGACACACACCCAAACAAAACTAATACACCTACACACACCTCACCAAACCACCACACACCAACACACCTAACAACATCAACACACCAAAACCCACTCCACATCAACCTACAGAACAAAACACCCCAACAACAACACCCACTACCCACACCCTACTAACCTCACCACAACAAAACTCACCACCCATAAACACAACCCACACAAAACCTAAAAGACACACTAAACAACAACAAAAACAACCTAAAACAACAACCAACAACCAACCCAAAACACTAACACCAACCAATCTACACAACACCCAAACAACATCACACCCTACACCTAAAACCACCCACAAAACTAAATCAACACACCACAACCCTACCCAAAACAACACAAAACACCCGAAACAAACAACCACAACACTAACCCACAAACCCCAAACAACTAAACTACCGACACCAAACGCCCAACCAACAACCCACACCAACAACATACCCCAACAACCATAAAACCACCACCACCCACAACCTATAACTCAACCAACCCACCTAAACCAAAAATAAAAAAAAACACAACACCAACCAAAAACCACAACAAACTACACCAAACCTAAAAACCAGTGTGACACCACCCCAACAACACAAACATACCAAAACACCCCACTAACAAAAAAAAAAAAATAAAAAAACACACACCAACTACACCCAATCCTACACAACAAAACAAACAACACCAAAACCAACCACCACAACCAAACACCAACCCCCCAAAAAACAAACCCCAACACTAACACACTAACACCACTAGGAACATAATCTTGAAATCCCTTTTCGCGATGACAAATTCTTTGAGATCGAGCCTCGACGAAGGATGATCACTTCATGTAATCGTAACCCATACATTGAGAAGACGTCGATTTGACACACTTAAGATACCATGTGAGTTCGACGGCTCTGCGTCTCCTTCAAGAGAATCTATCAATGTAGAATCGTTGTCTTTGGAACCACCAGTGAGAGATTCCATACATTGCAGCGATGTCATACTTGCACTCCTCTTCAATCCAGAACTGATCAGGTACCAGTTGCTCTAAGCCGACATCTGGATAGAAGCCCGCCTCTTCATTGGATAGACTAGCTGGTATGCCAATCTTGCACCGTAGTCGAAGATACTCTTAGATCTTCGTTGAAGAAGAACAGATTGGATGTAAATAGACCTGTTCACCACCCAAGTGGAAGTGGCTTGCTACATTGTACTGTCAGAATGCATCAACCACTTTATCGGTGAGAAGCTGTGGCATTCTTCATCTGAACTGGGATGAACTACATCGGGATGAAAGCTTGGACAATTTCATATGCAGGGCCTTCATTTCTTTAGGAGGATTTAAGATTCCTTGTCGTTACAATACCAAATCCATAAAATGTCGCGTATCACCTGTACTATGACAAGTATGAGTTCTCGTGGTGGAAGTACATATGTAAGTCCTTCAAGCAAGGCCCAGTTTGTTATGTTGGTACCTCAAAAAAAGACCCTAATCGGCAAATCAATACGGGTATGGTCCAGCAGGTCCAGAAAGCAGGTCGATCTTCAGAGTAAGAGTTCCACCAACTGCTGCTCAAGTTGACTGTAGGAATATGAGACACGTCCTACCCCTTCACACCACTATAATATCGCTTTGTTTCATCTGCAGTGGGCATCATCCATATAAAGATCATCGGATCGTTGTAATTTGAAGGTTTAATCCGGGTGTCCAGTCGTTGCCCAAGCAGAAGTATTTAGCTGAACAACTGTCTTTGAGAACTTGGGGCCCGATATGCTTGTTGACTGACCCTTCCCCTGATGAGTGATAGAGGATGGAGGTTGGGTGGAGGATGACTGAGCATAAATAGAGCTCCGTTATGCAGAAGCCCCAGATGACCTGACTGTGGTAGAGAGAGTGGGTGATAAGGGGCGACCTAGTGGCAAGTCTTTGGAGAATCGTGCTTACTTTTCTTCTTAGTTTCTTCCTGAGCCTTATCAACATCGAAGTCCTCACATTCATTAGGACGGATGGAGTCCTGCAGTGCTTCATATGCTACTCGGTGAACAGCATGTCCCTTGTCATAGTTCTCCTCTAACATGCGTTGGAGCAGAATTTCCTTCATGTCGGACGTAGGGAGATACTTGAAGCGGGCACGAAGAGGAGCTCTCATTGCATGCTTTACTAATGAGATAACCACCTCCTTAACTGATTCATTAATCTTTCAATCAATCTCCTGTGAATCAATAAACTCCACCGTCTGCTCTCTGATCATTTTGGGTAGGTCCATAGTTTCCAACTTATTGATCCTGCTCCCCTGCTTGTCTAACCGTGTTTCCAGAGCTTGATTTTCTTCCACTAGATTCGCGATAAGCTCTTCAAGTTCACCCATACGCTTGATGATGATGGGATCTGACGGACCTTGTTGTGGTTGAGGTGGTAGTGGAAGAGTTGTTGTTGTTGTTGCTGAGGTTGTTGTTGTGGTGGTTGGTAATGGCCAATGAACATTGGGAGAATCGGGTCTAGGCACGGGATCGAACACCGGTGACGTCATAGGAGGGATGACAGAGGTGTCTTACTGAATAGTGACAGACACCATTGATTCAGCCTCAGTGTCTGCTGTCGTTTTCTCATTATTGGGTTCAGACGGTTTATCATCAATGAATTGATCGCCATAGCTAAAGTCCTTGGTTAGGTGTTAGAGAGAAGACAACATCCCTGTAGAGCTGACAGGTTCCTCTGGAATCATCTGTTCATCAGCTGTCAGCTTGAGATTCTCTTGAACTTCAGGGTATGTAGTGGCTATGAATCCTTCATCCATAAGCTCAGGTTGTGGTTGACTGGAGGCATCAGTGATCTCAACATCTGAGTGTTCAAGGTTTGGTCCAGCGAGAACACTAGGAGTTGGTAATGGTTGAGATTTAGCAACATCATCAGGGTTTGGTCCAGCCTGGCCTTCATCTAGTTTACCAAGGTCTGGTCCAGCCTGACCTTCGTCTTGAGCCACACTTCTAACCACTGAAGGCATTTCTTCATCAGACTCCGTGTCACTACTAGATAATCCAAGTTCAACATAAAGGGAGGAAGACTCTTCACGGCCCGCTGGTTCAGATGGTAAGGGAGTATATCTCTGAAAGATATACTATTCAGTCAGGCTCTTTTTCTTAGTAGTTTGAAGGTGTTGAAGAACTTGAGCAGCTTGTTCTTCACTGACTTTCTCTTTCCCCTTTCCCGGCACCTCTGGCAGTGGTTGAAGTTTCCCAGTATCAGTCTCCCTAAATACCACAGGGGGAAGAGGACCCCTTTGAGTTGGGTAAACATCCGTTAGGCTCTCTTCTAGAACCTATTGCAGTATCGCCTCCTCCGTGTCTTTAAGCCTGGGTTTAGCAGTAGGAACCCCTTCGTCAACGAACTCATCTACCAACTGCTTAGAACTCTTATTAGTTCTCTTCTTAACCACTCTCCCCGCCTTAGCACGTTTGGCTAGTGGTGGGGCCTCAGATGATTCTAACACCAGCTTGCGCTTCTTCTCCTGAGGTTTGGCCGGTGCAGGCTTAGGCTTCTTGGCTGTAGTTTTAGAAACGGTTGGTTGCTTGGTTGCCTTTGGTTTTGCTTGTTTGGTAGGCTTAGCTGGCTTTGGTGCAGGAGATTCAGGATCACTCACTTCTTCACCCGCGAGATGTCTTTGATGCTTTGCAACTTTTTCCAGATAAGCATCGTAATAGTCTGATCCTCGAATGACGTCATTGATGAGTTCATTCGGTATAGTCATCCCAAAGACTTCCCGTTTGGTCCCCTTAGCACTGAACTTGAGATTACCTAGTACAGGTTCCTCTGTAGGCAAGTGGAGTGGAGACTCGAGTCTTGGGTGGAAGTTGTGCAGCTGTTGCAGGTGAAATATGATCAACTTTGTGAACCTGATACTCAGGATAAGGATAAGTGTTGCTTTCTTCTTCCCCAGAGTATTGTAACACCCCCAAAAATACAACAACGCAGCGGAATACCACTTTGGGGTGCTACTTCATAATACACAGCGCTAGATAC
>BQNB010051858.1:0-21234 GCA_026074375.1 Tanacetum coccineum
TCAAATAAATGCTTTAACGGAAAATATCCTTAGAGATACATTTTTATAAACTTCCAAAGGCTACTTGAGGACAAGTAGGATTCAAGTAGGGGGATATTTGATAACATCAAATAACGTCTATTTATAACATCATTTATCTCATGTAAATAACCCATTTTGTATAATTATTGCAATTATTGGTACTTAATTGTTTATATTTGTTATTTGCAGTAATTATCGAGTAGTTGGCAAAAGATGGAGAAAAATACGTGTTTTGAAGCATAAACGAAGAGTCGCTGATTCTGACATCAATACGCCGTATCATTCTAGAAGCATACGACGTATCTAAAGACTTTGAAGAACTCAAGACCATTGCCTGACTTTGAAGAATACGCCATTGATACGCCGTATATGATACTTTGGTCAAAAATCAAGAAAAACACATTTTCAGCCAATACTCCGTATCCAAAAACCCCAATACTCCGTATTGGTAATACTCCGTATATAAGAAAACGGATATGGCGTATTGGTCAATACACCGTATCCAAAAATCGGATACGACGTATCCAAATTCCTGTGCAAGAATTTAGGAATATTTTATTCATTGAGCCCTCGCCAAGTCATCCAATACGCTGTATTGAGCTTCTCAATATGCCGTATCGATCCGACTACCAGATCCTATATATATAGACGACCCTAAACTCAATTTTATGTATGCAAGTGCATACCTAAACCCCAAGTCGACCAAGAGATGATCAGAAGAGCATAGAAGGTCAGAAAAGAGCCCAATTGATCAAGGGGAAAATTCTCTTGGAATCTGCGCGTAAACAAATAGCATTCGATTGGGTGTCTTTATTTTAATCGTCATATATCATGCTATGTGTTATATTTTACAATGACTATCGGTTGATACCTTTAGGTATTAGCCATGTTTATAAAGATCTAATGTTTGGTTTGTTTGTTTACGTGCTT
The DNA here is from genome assembly GCA_026074375.1 of Tanacetum coccineum. NCBI lineage: Eukaryota > Viridiplantae > Streptophyta > Magnoliopsida > Asterales > Asteraceae > Tanacetum > Tanacetum coccineum. The sequence goes on from BQNB010051858.1 coordinate 952, forward strand.
AAGTATACGACCTATCATTCAACTGGGTCTAGTCCTACATATTTAATGCGCTGTAACTTCGATGTTGTTTGGGCGTAGGCTAAGAGTCTGGGATAGCTCTCCATATTAAAATTTATATATCTAGAATCATAGGATTACAAATATTGACCTATATTTGCCTTTAGATTAGTAAGCTTAGTTGAGCCATAAGGTGACCTTGGTATCAACGAGTAAGTTCTTATTCCATTGGTAAGGACTCGGACAATGGACTACTAGTATATAAAGAGCCGTTAAGCAGTAAGTGGGTAAAGTCTCCATGAGCTAGGGTTTAGTAAGAGCACCATTACTTAGATACTAAGATAGATTATAATCAACATAAGGATGTTTTATGCGGATGCGCCTAATTGTGATAGAATTAGCATATCTAGGTCTTAGGAAGAAGTACCGCCTAAGTCTAGGAATGATATGCCCCTTCGAGATAAGACAATCATTGCACTAAATAAACAAACCTGCGTTTTATTGGATTATTCATGGTTGATACGTTTTCCTTACATTAGTTCTCGACCGATTCTCTATCGTTTGTTTGTCTTCTTGTGTGTGTTTATCGCTTTACTTGTCATCAAAACCTTAGGTTAGATACACAAAACCATGCCAGTCTCTCAGGCTGAACCCCCCTTATCATTAGTTTAGGTTTAACTTAGGTTTAAATTAGATTAATTTAGTACTAACATAGATAACTAAAATACTAATAAACTTAGGAGTTAACGCTCTCGCTCTTAGTGATCGACACCCTACTTACCACGAAACTCCATCTGACCGGGTACACTGCCCGTTAAAGTGTTCTTTTAAGGTATAGTCGGCATAAAATAAATAGTAAAACTTGATACATAAAATAACACCTACACAACGACACATCAACCATCATATTCCTTAGGGTTACAAGCTAAGAACTCCTTATATGAACAACCTACCCGGTTTCCATTCACTAACACATTCCTAACGTTCTCCTGAACATTCTCATTAACTACATTACCATTCTGATTTCCAACATTTCCTTGGTTACCAACCCGAGCTAAAATGGCAGGTAAGAGGTTTTGCAATTGTTAGGTAATGATCGTCGAGAAGTCGGGTGCTCCTCTTACACCCCCATTGACTCCCTCTACATTCCCATTGACTCCCTCTACATTCTCATTAGCTCCCAACCCCTGGTCATTCCCTTGACCATTTAATTCGTCAACACGCTCATCATTACCTCTCCTAGGTCCTCTACCCCTCCCACCTCTACTAACCCGTTCCCCCTCCTCGTGATTCAACAATAGGCCGGCCAGCACTTTGGTTCCTCATCCTTGGCGGCATTATCAACACGAGGGAGAACATGGGAAACGTTAGGTAGGTAGGAAGACTAACATATATATATAATATCTTAATATATATATAATTATAAACATAATACCCCCTTATGGTGTCAACATAAATTTGTATGAACAATATTACCAAGTATGAGTAAGTTGAGATTACTTCCATAGACATAATACCCCCTTATGGTGTCAACATAAATTTGTATGAACAATATTACCAAGTATGAGTAAGTTGTGTTACTTTTATAACTACGTTAGCCACCGTATTTATATCCGCATCCTTTCCCAATCGTACTCAGTATTAAGCTCACACATTTTAATGACTGGCATAACTAAAGCACCAAACCGCAAACACGCGAAAGCAAGCAAAAGCGGAACACCGTGCACATAGATACTATACGTAACTAAATGACGGATCTTAGGTTATAGTCTAGGTCAATCCACCTGGTTCTCTATAACCTTGGCTCTGATTACCAATCTGTCACACCCCGACAATGGCGGAAACTCAGGAATGCAACATAATAATCAATCATAACACAAGATACATATAGAGAAAACTACAATGCATAAACTTTAAGTGTTATGAAGACCATCCACCTCGAACAACCTTGAGTGATGTCCCAAATCATAACCAAATCTAAATTCTCTTACAAATTTCAAATGCCCACAGAGGGTTCCACATCCAAACTTAAACCAAAACTTCCAAATAGAAATAGCCAAACAAATAAACAAGCAAGGCTTCACATGAAATATCCACACAAGATACTCCTAGCCTGCTATCACATATCACCAACTATTCATCTTTTACTTCACCTGAAAATGATACTCAAAAGCGTCAACAATAATGTTGGTGAGCTCGTAGGTTTGACCTTAAACCCAAAAGATGTGCCAATAACTCAAAACAGTGGACAATAGTGCAATATGACAATGAATATCTAAGAAACACCCATGAATTAGCATCCTCGCTAATCATGTAAAACTCGACCTAGCTTACCCGCTAGTCGAACAATCCTAGCATCACTGCTAGTCCAGTAGCAAATATGTCACTTACGCACCAAAAGGGCCTACCAGCTGGAGCACTAGATTAGGGCAGGACCACACACATACCAGGGTAGGCATACCCAGCCGCTCCAATAACCACACAAATACTGGGATAGGCGTACCCCTCATATCCAAACAATCATACAACATATAATATTCACATAGCAGTCATAATTACATATCTTGTCCCAAAAACAAAACCACATTTCACATAGTTCAATTCAAAACATTTCAAAACACATTTGAGTATCATTTTTCCTAAGAGAAAAAACAGTAAAAATGGGGCTACAAGAACTCACCTCAAGCAAGTCTTAAGCAACCAAATCTCAATCATACAAGCAAATTCAATGACGTCCGCACATGACCTAGTCTAGTTAATGTCCCATTAAATCATTTATTTCCAAAACAATCTTCACGTTTGATGCATAGAGGCTAGAACTTCCGACACACCTAGTAGTTTAATGTCCCATTAAATTATGTATTTTTCAACAGTCTTCATGTTTGATGCCAAAGAGGTAGATGCGTTGTATAATTACCATAACAATTTAGTGGTGTGATGGTTGACGTCTTATCCCAAAATATCTTATCAATCCGATATCTCAACAATACATACTTATACTATTTAAAGAAAATAGATAAGTGATATAAGAAAATATTTATAATAAATAATTATATATATATCTCGATAAGTCCACCCGGTACCCTTAGTTAACACAAAAAATAATCCATAATATGGTTTGAAAATGAACAGTTTATTCAAAATAAAAAAATATTAGAGAAGTTTCAAAATAAAAATATTATATTTTTCTTCTTTTTAGTGAATTTATTAAATAAATAAAATAATAAAATAATATTTTATTATTTAAAACCAAAATCATGTTCTTAAGTAAAAATTTCTAAGTATAAACTTTTTACGAAATTTCGACATGACCCGTACGCTTATATAACGTTTTCCAAAGTTTTAAACCTTAATTTCAACACTTTTCACAATTTCGACACTTTTCGATAAAAACACCAAAAATCTAAATCTTTAAAGTTTATTAAAACGTTTTTCCCAAAATAACGTTCAATATGACTTCGTAAATATATTTCACTTTCAAAAATCCGTCAAAAACTCTTAAAATGACTAAATATCGCTTATTGGGCTTTAAGGCCCAACAAGGGTCCATTAAGGTATTTATAAGTCCAAAACACATTCTAAACCCAAAACTAAGGTCCATTTATATACATAAGCTCATACTAATAAGTAGAAAATAACCTGGATCATAATAAAGCCATCAAATAAGCCACGACTTATTTGTGCCTAATGGGTCGTGAGCCTAAGAGCTCCAAAAATAAGCCCGTAAGCTCAAAAATAAGCTAGTACGCTACGTATAGTATTTGGTTAACACCATAAGCTATAAAAATAGTCCACAAACATACGTCATACCACAAAAATAATCAAAATCACTTCCCTTGTGATTCTAAAATATGACGTGAGCATATAAGCTCAAAGTAAGTCACGAAAAGCCCACAAAATAAGCTATACAAGCTATTATTCAAAATAAGCTATTTAGCAACATATGTTATTCAACCATCACGACCACAATACCAAAACTAACAAAACCTTATCCTTGTTTCATTTTATTCGAACTCCAAACGCACCCTAAATGCCCGTTTCGTTTCCAAAAATCAATTTTTACGACAATCAACTTGTACAACTAACATCTATGCATCAATATAAACCCAAAAGGACAAACAAAATTTAAATTAGAAAACTTACAAGAAATCTTAAAAAACATAGATTTCGACACGAACCGGACAACCCAAACGTTGTTTAAATGGATACCCGACAATTAGAATCAACCCGGAAGTACTCTATATCACCATGATCTTGATCAAAGTGTAAAAATATAAGGGTTTGTTTGGTGGCTTATTTCGGACGCAAGAAGAGAAGGAGAGGAGAGACAAAAATGATTTTTGTGTGTTTTTGTAACTATGAGTGCTTTTTGAAATCAAATGAGACATGTAAGGATGCATGAATGGGACAAGGTTCCTAGAAAAGGGCCTTGTGGTTCCCTTGTGGTACCAAATTCGTCCAAGGCTTTCCTAGTGTAGGTTTCGGAACTTCTTTTTGTGTCTGGTATCACTTAAAAGCTCGTAAAACTTAACCGTAAATTATTCCCCAAAATTAATTAGCATTTTTATTCACCTTAAATATACTTTTCCATTAACCTAAAGTATTTACACGACATATTTACACTTTAAACCCTTCAAAACTCATTTGGACATTAACGGACGTGCTAGGACTCGTTTTTCAGCATTTCTCAAATTTCACGGGTCAACCACCCGAAACTTAACTAACATAATAATAACCTCTAAAAAGGACTATTATTCACAATAACCCTTTAAATTACCTACAATTCTCATAAAATCACCACCGTCTACAGGACCAATATATGAATAAACTAACATACGTCAAATAGTCAAAGGACTAAAAAATAAAATATTCAGAACACAAAAGGGGCAAAGGTTACATTCTACCACCCTTAAAAGAATTTCGACCCCGAAATTCAACTACTAACATCACTAAACAAATGTGGGTACTTAAGTTTCATTTGATCTTCACGTTCCCACGTGAATTCGGGACCACATTTCGAATTCCACCGAACCTTGACGATGGCAATCCTACACGCTTCAGCTTCTTGAACTCTCTTTCCAAAATTGCCACAGGCTATTCCATAAAATTTAACTTGGCATCAACTCCGATCTCATCCAAGGGCACTTGCAGTGTTGGATCTAGCCCAAACACTTCTTAGGTTCGACATGTGGTTGGAACATGTCATGACACCATCTTACTACTCAGGCTACGCTCTAAGAATGTCCTTCCAAATCTTAATAGTAAGCTTCACCTTCGACATCGGTCTGAAGGGTGGTAAGGCCGTACATCATGTCTAATCTGGGTTATAATGCCTCTTGCATTGATCTGCCAAAAACCTTGATGTGGAAAGAACTATCATGATCCGATATGATCGAGATTGGCACACCATGTCTAGCAACTATCTCATTCAAATACAATCTAGCCAATCTATCCATCTTATTTTCCTCACGTATAGGTAAAGAATAAGCAGACTTAGTCAATCGGTCCATAATGACCCAGATTGTGTCATGCCCACTACTAGTCTAGGCAATGAGATAAAAATCATAAACTATTCCTTCCCATTTCCATTCAGGAATTTTAGGTTGCTGGAGCAAGCCAGATGGCCTTTGATGCTCAGCCTTAACCTTCAAACAAGTTAAACACTTATTAACATACATAGATATGTCTTTCTTTATACCATGCCACCAATACCTATCTCTAAGGTCATAATACATCTTATCAGCTCTTGGGTGTACATAGTACTTTGACTTATGGGCTTCATCCATTATCAGGGTTCTCACATCACCCTTCAAAGGCACCCATATTCGATCCAGGTAGTACAAAGTCCCATCACTTCTCTGTTCTATCATCCATCAACCTTTTTTGCAAATCCATGCATACTATCCACAACCTCCTTCTGAGCCGCTAGTATCCTATCCTTGATCTCGACTGAAGGGTCATATTCATAGCTCTAACTCTCTTAGGCTTTACTTTTTCTTTCCTACTTAAGCATCAGCCACCACATTTGCCTTACCAGGATGGTAGCGAATTTCACAGTCATAATCACTAAACAACTTTATCCAGCGACGCTGTCGCATAAAAAACTCTTTCTGACTAAATATGTGAAGCATCTTATGTATGTATATTATTGACATCTCTTTGTCTCCCATACAGGATTAATGTCTCCAAATCTTAAGGGCAAACACAACTGCTCCCAATTCCAAATCATGGGTCGTATAATTCTTTTCATGAATTTTCAACTGTCTAGATGCATATGCTATCACTTTACCTCTCTGCATCAACACGCAGCCTAGTCCTAACCCGGACGCATCATAATATACCAAAAAATCTTCTGGTCCATCGGGGAGAGCTAGAATAGGCGCATTACACAACTTGTCTTTCAAAGTTTGAAATGCCAATTCTTGTTCCTCACCCTAATCGAAAGCCTTACATTTCTGAGTTAAGATAGTAAGATACTTAACTATCTTAGAAAAGTTCTCAATGAACCTATGGTAATATTCAGCCAATCCTAAGAATAAACAAACCTCAGACGGAGTTCTAGGGGCTTTCTAATTCTTAACAACTTCAATCTTACTAGGGTCTACATGAATCCCATTACCATTTATCACATGCCCAAGAAACTGCACTTCTCTTAGCCAGAATTCACACTTAAAAAACTTAGCATACAATTTCTCCTTCCTGAGCAGTTCCAAGACTAACCTTAAGTGTTCTACATGCTCCTCTCGAGTCTTAGAGTAGATTAGGATATCGTCTATAAACACTATCACAAACTTATCAAGATAAGGTCTACAAACTCTATTCATCAAATCCATGAATACCGTTGGTGCGTTAGTCAGACCAAAGGGCATTACTGTGAACTCAAAATGTCCATAACGAGTTCTAAACGCAGTCTTTAGAATGTCATCCTCATGCACTCTCAGCTGATGGTATCCAGACCTAAGATCCATCTTTAATAAAAATTATGACCCTTGTAGTTGGTCAAATAGATCATAAATCCTAGGAAGCGGATAACGATTCTTAACAGTCAACTTGTTTAATTCTCTATAGTAAATACACATCCTAAAAGAACCATCCTTCATGTTCACGAACGACACCGTGGTGCTCCCCAAGGCGATGAGCTTGGTCGAATGAAACCTTTGTCTTAGAGTTCCTTGAGTTATCTCGACAACTCCTCCAATTCAGAAGGTGCCAAACGATAGGGGAAAAGGGGGAAAACCCTTTGAAATTGGTAAGGCTCTAGGGAGTAATCATTCGAAACTCAAATTCCTAGAGAGGTGGCAATCCCGATAAATCATTAAGAAACACCTCGGGAAAATCTTTAACCACAAGAATCTCTTCTTGTTTCTTATCACTAGCCTTAGCACTCATCAAAAGTCTTGCTTTTTCTTCCGGTCTTTCTCCTAATACTCTAAGCGCCTTGCCACCTAGTAGTGGTATCCTTACTATTTTCTCATGACAAATTATTTCAGCCTTATGACTAGATAACCAATCCATACCTATAATCATTCAAACTCCTATGCCCGAATGTGATATCAAATCGTTTGTCAAAGGACATGCCTCGCTTTCTAGTTTGCAACTCTTAATAACCTTATCAATCTCTACTAGCTGCCCGCTAGCTATCTCAATCTCATATCTAAAACCTAATTCACTGGGCTATATGCCTAACAGAGGTATAAAAGTAGTGGAAACAAAAACTATAGTCGGCACCAGAGTCAAATAAGGTAGTGACAAAATGATTGTTCAAGGTAAACGTATATGTCATAATGTTCGGATCCTGGAGAGCTTCCTTGCTCCCCAATTGCATGCCCTACCCTAGCTTGGTTCATTGGGTTCCAGACTCTGAACCCCCGTTTATTAGCAACACTTGTTTGGACGGTTTCTCCTGTTTTGTGTCTCTATTCAATCTAGGACCATGCCATCTTTGGGCATATGGTCGATACTCCCACTTTCATAGCAAGTGTTGGTTTCCTTACATTTATCGGGTTCACACTCCTAGGCACAACTCTAAAATCCCTTGCAAGATGACCCGAGCGGTTACAATTGAAGCATGTGCGACAAGGCACTCTGGGTGCATGAAAGAAGTTGCAGGTGGTACACTTAAGCCAATCACTCGTATTCTCTCTTTTTACAGGGTTTGTGGTTGTAGCAAAAGCATTTCCACTCCTAATCCTCTTATTATCATCCCTACCATTCTTATCCTTGCTAGGTTCCCCCATATTTCCTCTTTTCTCGACCTTTTTAATTGATCCATTCCTAACAGCCTCATTGGTCAGTGCACAGAAATCTGCATAGTCTTTGGCTTCGTTGCTGCCACCATCCCACGGATCTGTGAAGCAAGGCCATACATGTATCTCTCAATCTTCCTACTTTTAAGAGTCACTAAATATGGAACTAACCTAGCACACTCATGAAACCTATCAGTATACGCAGCATGGCCAGCCGTCGCCATGCGTGATTACACAACTCAGTTTTAAACTTGTGTATCTCATTGACTAGAAAATATTCTTATCACTCCATAAAACTTAAAGTCGTTCCATGACATTATGCTAACAACAACTTCCCGGCTTAGCGTGCAGATCTGAGAGTTCCACCACGTTAAAGCCTTACCCACAAATGAACCAGCAGTGTATTTTACTTCTTGGTCAATACTACAACCACTCATATCCTGCACGGACTTCATTTTCTTAATCCATCAAGTAAGAACTATAGCACCTCCCTTACCATCTTTTCTTGGGTTACAGGCTTAAGAATCCTTTATATTGAACAACCCGCTGTTGCCTTTACTAAACACATTCTTAACGTTCTCTTGAACATTCTCATTAACCACATTTCCATTTTGATTTCCAACATTTCCTTAGTTACCAACCTGGGCTAAAAGGGCGGGTAAGAGGTTCTGCAATTGTTGGGCAATGATTGTCGAGAAGTCGGGTGCTCCTCCTACATCCTATTGACTCCCTCTACATTCCCATTAGCTCCCAACCCCTGGTTATTCCCTTGACCATTTAATTCGTCAACACACTCATCATTACCTCTCCTAGGTCGTCTACCCTTCCCACCTCTAGCAACCCGTTCACTTGTTCCCTCTCCTCGTGATTCGGCAACAGGCCGACCAGCACTTCAGGTCCTCATCCTTGGCGGCATTATCTACACGAAGGAGAACATAGGCAACGTTAGGTAGGTAGGAAGACTAACATACATATAAAATATCTTACTATATATATAATTATACACATAATACCCCCTTATGGTGTCAACATCAATTTGTGTGAACAGTATTACAAAGTACGAGTAAGTTGTGACACTTTTATAACTACGTTGGCTATCGTATTTATATACCCATCCTTTCCCAGTCATACTCAGTATTGAGCTCACACATCTCAATGATTGACATAACTAAAGCACCAAACCGCGAACACGCGAAAACAAGCAAAAGCGAAACACCGCGTACATAGATCTTATATGCAACTAAATAACGGATCTTAGGTTATAGTCTAGGCTAATCCACCTAGTTCTCTATAACCTTGGCTCTGATTATCAATCTGTCACACCCGAATTGGCGAAAAAGCTCGGGAATGCAGCATAATGATCAATCATAACACATGATACAATATAGAGAAAACTACAATGCATAAACTTCAAGTGTTATGAAGACCATCAACCTTGAACAAACCTCGAGTGATGTCCCAAATCCAAAATCTCTTACAAATTTCCAAATGCCCACACAAGGGTCCAAATCCAAACTTAAACAAAAACTTCCAAAATAAAGAAACCAAACAAAATAAACAAGCAAGGCTTCATATGAAAAATCCACACGGGATACTCCTAAGCCTGCTATAACATATTACCAACTATCCATCTTTCACTTCACCTAAAAATGAAACTCGAAAACGTCAACAATAATTTCGGTGAGCTCGTAGGTTTGACCTTAAACCTAAAAGTTATGCCAATATCTCAAAACAGTGGACAATAGTGCAATATAATAGTGAATATATGAGAATCACCCATGACTTAGCATCCTCGCTAATCATGTAAACCCGACCTAGCATAACCACTAGTCGATAACCATGCCCTAGCATCCCTACTAGTCAGGTAGCAAATATGTCACTTACGCACCTAAAGGGCCTAACAGTTGGAGCACTATATTAGGGCAGGACCACAAGCCTTAGCGTGCCAAACACAGTACACGCAAGTAAAATCACAACCCTTGCATGCCAATCACAGTACATGCAAGTAAAATCACAACCCTTTCATTCCAAAAATTTTACATGCAAGTAAAATCACATTCACATATTCACATAGTAATAATAAGCACATAATTGTCCTAAAAACACAACCACGTTTCGCACAGTTCAATTTCAAAACAGTTCAAAACACATTTGAGTATCATTTTCTCCCAACGGATAACAGTAGAAAAATGAGGCTACGAGAACTCACCACAAGCAAGTCTTAAGCAACCAAATAGTAATATAAGTAAATATTTATAATAAATAATTATAAATATATCTCGAATAGTCCATTCGGTACCCTTAGTCATCGTAAAAATAATCATAATAGAGTTGAAAATAAAACGTTTACTCATAATAAACATATTAGATAACTTTTGAGTAAAATTATATTTTCGTCTTTTAGTGAATTTATTTAATAATAAAATAATAAAATGATAATATTTTATTATTTAAATAAAAAAGCATGTTTTTAAGTAAAATTTCTAAGTATAAACTTTTTACAAACTTTCGACATGACTCGTACGTTCATACAACGTTTTCCAGGGTTTTTAAACCTTTATTTCAAACATTTTTCAATCTTTCGACTCTTTTCTGACAAAATTCCAAAATATCAATCTTTTTTTTAAACGGCAATTGTGGTTACATGGCCCCTAGCCCAGAAGGCGTAGCGAGCCCACACAACCAGGTTGGGTCCAGCCCAGAAGGCAATGACACCCTTCCCTTTACGTACGCGGGAGGAAACCCCTATCGCCCTAGACAAGACTCGAACTTGAGAAATTGCCTAGGAGGGTGAAACCTCCATACCATTAGACCAGAGGTCCGTTGGTCCAAAATATCAATTTTAATGCTTACTAAAACGTTTTTCCCAAAATAACGTGAGATGTCACTTGGTAAATACATTTCACTTTCAAAAGTTCGTCCAAAACTCTTAAAATGACTAAATATCGCTTATTGGGCTTTAAAGCCCAATAAGGGTCCATTAAGGTATTTATAAGTCTAAATATGCTCCAAGTCCAAAACCATGGTCCATTTATATATATAAGCTCATACTAATAAGTAGAAAATAACCCGGACCACAATAAGCCAACAAATAAGCCACGGCTTATTTGTGCTTAATGGGCTGCGAGCCTAAAAGCACCAAAAACTAGTCCATAAGCTTTAAAAATAAGCTAGTATGCTACGTATATTATTTGGTTCTCACCATAAGCTATAAAAATATTCCACGAACATACGCCATACCACGAAAATATTCAAAATTACTTCCCTTGTGATTGTGAAAAATGACATGAGCATATAAGCTCAAAATAAGCCACGAAAAGCCCACCAAATAAGCTATACAAGCTATTATTCAAAATAAGCTATTAGCAACATATGTTATTCAACCATCACGACCACAACATCAATACTACAAAACCCTTTTATTCCTTTTTATGTTCGACGCAAGCCAAACACCCCTTTTTATCCGTTTCGTTTCCGAAAATTGATTTTCACAATGATCAACTTGTACAACTAACATCTATGCATCAATATGAACCCAAAAGGACAAACGAAATTTAAACTTAGAAACTTAAAAGAAAATCTTCAAAAGTATAGATTTCGACACGAACCGGACAACCCAAACGTTGTTTAAATGAATACCCAAATACTCGTATCAACCCGTAGTATCTAGTTCTTGATTAAAGTTGGAAAATTTATAATGGTTTGTGGTGGTTTAGGTGGCGGACGAACACACACACACACACTTATGTTTGTGTTTTATTTTTTTGAAATAAAATAGAATGAATGGGAATGATCTAGTGGTGGGAATATAAATGTACAATTTCTAGACAAAGTGGCTAAAATCATGCCTCCATGTCCCTCTTGACTCTCTTGACCGGCCATGGGATTCTATGGGGTCTCAGGTCTTTCTTTTCGTGTCGGGATCACTTGAAAGCTCGTAAAAATACTTTTCCAATAATTTAGAGTATTTACTTGACATATTTACACTTCAAACCCTTCAAAACTCATTTGGACATTAACGGACGTGTCAAGACTTGTTTTTTCGTCATTTCTTAAAATTCACGGGTCAAACCACCCGGAATACAATTAACATAATAATAACCTCTAGAAAGGAATATTATTCACAAATAACCATAAATTACCATAATTCTCAACAAAATCACCACCGTCAACACGGTACAATATCTGAATAAACTAACGAAAGTCAAATAGTCAAAGGACTAAAAATGAAATATTCAGAACACAAAAGGGGCAAAGGTTACAGTTTGGTTACGTACTTGTAATAGATCAAATAAATGCTTAACGGAAAAATGCTTAGGGATTCATTTTCATAAACTTTTAAAGGCTACTTGAGGACAAGTAGGATTCCAGTTGCGGAATATTTGATGACATCAAATAACGTCACTTTTATAGCATCATTTATCTCATGTAAATAACTCATTTAGTTTAATTATTGCAAAGAATTGTTACTTAATCGTTTATATTTGAGAATTGCATTAATTATGGAGTACTTGGTGAAGATTAGCAAAAAGGCACACATTCTGGAGCTTAAACGAAGACATTTGAAGATTACTGTTCTAACATCCAATATGTCGTATCCATCAAGGAAGATACGGTGTATTTGTGTCTGCACTTCACAAAAGACCACGAAGGAAACAATATCAATACGTCGTATCCAAAGAAGAACAATACGCCATATTCAAGCTATGGAAATAAAATATTCTGAAAGATATCGAACGTGGTCCCTACTCCAAGAAACCCCAATACGCCATATCGAAAGCCTTTTGATACGCCGTATTGACCATGTTCTAGACCTTATAAATGGAAAACTCAAAACAAGTTTTCAGTGTGCTAAATCATATTTTTGATACCTAAACCATAAAAGTTGATTTTCAGAGGAGAAGAAAAGCAGAAGAGGTCTTGCACCGTAATTAATTCCATAGGAAACAACTTGTAATCTCCTATACTCTTGTAATCGTTTAGTTTTTGGTATCATTCTTTAACTCGGTTAGTTTACCTTGGCTAAATTATTACTCTTGTATTGATTATGACGTTTAAAGGCAAATACCTTCGGGTATTAGCCATTATTATGAAGATCTGAATGTTTGGTTTGTTTATCTCGATTGCTTAATTTATCGTTGATTGCTTGTTTTTGTTTATCAATTTATACTTGTGTGCGTACTTTTGTATGTGACCTATCATTCAACTGGATCTAGTGATACGAACCAAGTAATCTAGATGCCGGGATGGCTCTCTATATAGTTATTTATACATCTAGACCAATAGGATTACGAATAATAACCTATCTTTGCCCTTAGATTATGAGCTTAGTTGGACCGGTAGGTGACCCTTGGGATCAACGAGTATGTTCTCAATTAATTGGTAAAGACTTGCTTAGTGGACTACTAGTGTATGAATTGCCTTTAAGCAGTAACTGGGTAAAGTCTCTTTGAGCTAGGGTTTAACAAGATCACTGTTGCTTTAATCTCTAAGATAGATTATAATCAGCAAATAAGGATGCTTTATGCGGATACATTTAATTGTGACAGAATTCTTCGAATCTAGGTCTTAGGAAGAAGTACCGCCTAAGTCTTAAGAATGATATGCCGCCTCGAGATAAGTAATCATTGCACTAAATAAACAAATCAACGTTCTGATTGGATTAATAATGGGTAATACATTTTTCTTATCTTTGGCTAGATCGCTCTTTTATCTTCTGTCAATTTGCTTGCGTAGGTTTTAGTATCTTACGTTTATTTTAGTCACCACAAAACCCGTGCTAGTCTCTCAAGCTGAAAAACCCCCTTATCCGTTAGATTTAGGATTAACATAGGTTAGCATAGGTTTAACATAGAATAGAATTAACTTAGTTTAGATAACCAAAATATTAATAAATTGAAAGATTGTTTCCGCTCTAGTGAACGAACACCTATGTGTGCTAAATACCCACATCCTATAACCCCGGAAAACACTATTAATTGGACGAAAAATACTAAAATATGCTTAATTATATTGCAAATATGTTTTTTGGTAACCCTTAATCACTTTCACTTCATTATGATGAACAAGAAAAATAAGATGAGAAGAATTGGAAGAATTGTAGAGAGAAGTTAGAGAGAGAAATTTAGAGAGAAGAAAAAGATGGATGATTACTTGCCAAATTACAATATGAGAATTAACAAGAATCAACACCCTCTCCATACTTGGTATGTTAAGTGTACCTACACTGACATCAAGAGTCTGTTTGCATTCATACTGGTTCGTGATATCGTCATTTGAACCATTTGTGGGTTCACTGTCAACCTAGGTTTGCAATAGGTTAATAACTTTCTTTTATCGAAGAAGAGGATTATATGTTTGGTTATTCATTTAGTTCTATCGATTGGATATTATTTTCAGGTACATATGATGTTAGTGAGGATTTTAATTTAGGACCCACCTAAGACCACTGCTTGAAAATTTTACCCGTCGGTTTCCACTTAAGACCCAGATCTAGGAGTCATATATTTCTCATGGACAAACGGAAGTCTTTGATAGAAGACCTTTCTTTTTGATCTGTCTTTCTGGTTTCTTTGCAAAATTGTGTTGCTCTAACAAGGGGTTTGTATCTCGTTTTGTCCTTATGGGATGGAACCTCAAGCTAACGGTGATTTGACTTCATTCATGAATTTTTTACACAAAATCCAGATTGGCATTAAAGACCACAATTTCCTGACATGTTGATCAAAACAAAAGTTTGAATCAGAAAAACATCTATAATTCCTAGAGTGTTCTGCTGATGGGCACAGTCTTTGTCTTGACACAACTACTCTAGATGCGGCCAATTCCCTAGATCTTTTGGTTATTGATCCTAGTTTTTGTTTTGCTACCATTGCTGGGCTTTGGAACTAGCAGAAGGCATCAACTAGGTTCTGAATCTCCTACTGCTTTCTTGTGTCATTTATCTTAGTTCCTCTAAGTAGGATTATGAACCATTGTCCATTTGAGTCCTATACCTAGATGAGCCAGGTTGCAAATCATGTGATGAGGTTTTGCAACAGCAGATTCTCTTTCCTTAGGCAAATAATGTGTAGTGACTGGTTTTGACAAATCGTTATTGACATCAACTTGGGAGGCAAACCGTTGCTTTGAAAGACTAGGTCGTTCAGACTTAAACGCAGTCGGTTGTCTAACAACTGATTGTTTCTAAACGTGGTTGTAAAGCCTATTTCGCTAAGATTGAAGATTTTCAAACTTAATATACACTCATTTCCTGTTAATTTCCTTTAACTCATTTTTTAATGCTGCATTCGCAAACCCTTATTTCCTGAAAGTTGAGCTTGAATTAATCATTATTTGCAATAAAGAAGTTGTGTGTTCGATTTCTTTAAGCTCTCGTTGTCCTTGATAGAAATCAAACAATTCTTCTTTAATTGCTTTTTCAAAGTCTCATTTTCCTTAAGTAACTTAAGCCCACGTTTATGTCCAATTTCGATGTTTAATGTTTCAATATTACATCTATTTTCATGTTTAACCTTGCTTCATTACTTTTACTTTCAAAATTCAGACCATGTTTGCCCCCTCCTTTTAAAGCTAGATTTTGAAATTAAGTTCAAGATTAACACAATGTGCTTCCATTCTTAAAAAATCTTTTTGAAATTGGGCAACGGTCTTTTTGAGACAAATATTTTCATATTCGAGAGATTGATTTAAGAGTTCAGTTGTCTGGTTTTTTTTTTATCAGTAAATTTTTAGCAGGCAAAAGGACATTTTCATGACATTGTTCAAACATTCCTGGTCAACCTTTCCTTCATTATTGAATTCAGGTATGCCAGTATGCTGTTGTCTCAGTAGCAAAAATATTGATATCATCGATGCAGTTGTTGTAGACCATCACCATTGACTCTTCATCATATATGGGTCTGATATCTGCATCATCAGCATGTGCATCATTCCCTGATCTGCTGCTTGTATCCTGCGCTTTAGATTATGTCCCAATGCTTTCTGTGTTAACCAAACTAGCATCCACTGCTTTTCCCGTATCAACCTTATCCTCTGTTGTCTGAATCTGTCTTTCATTCACCCAGCTGTCATACTCTTCTTTATGCTTTGCTCTTTCATCAATCGACTTCTTAACAGATTCCATGTGTTGGATCAGTGTGTCACGGAATTCTGGAATTTCGAGTCGAGTGTATTGTAGGAATTTGTTGCGTATCATGTCAACATATTCATCATCCAAATAAATCCGTGACTTGATGAACATCTGAAACTGTGTCTCGAGTACTTTAAAAGAAGCTATGGATCCAATCTCTTGAAATTCTTCTTTGTCAAGTTGCTTTTCTAATTGATCCACGTTTAGGAACATTGTGCCTATAAAAGTTTCAACATCTTGACCAAAGAGTGTTGCAAATGCATGTTTGAATCCAGTTTTTGAAAAGATACCATGCAACTCTTTTTTGCTTGAGGAGTGAATGAAGTTTTTGAAAAGATACCATGCAACTCTTTTTTGCTTTGTCTTCTGAAATAGCATCCAATGCTTTAACTTCTTGAACTGTGCATTCTTGAATCTGCAACTTTTTGTCATCCAACCTTTTCTGAATCGTTTGTGCATGAATGATTGTTTTGAGCATATAATCTTCAATGAAATCGAAGTTTTTTTTGAGTATTTATTTCTTTGAAATTGAGGTCCATGCTAGTATATGCGCGAAGTCCTTTCTTCAATACAATACCATCTAAACATGAAGGCTTTAAAGCACGGAGCCAAAAAAATTTCTCAAATTGGGTCCTGAGCACTCCTAAAGGCATTCTGCAGTTGACTCATGAATAGTTTCTTTGGTAAGTTGTTGTTCCATGATTCATGTTCTGAGAGAACATTCTGTGAATGTTTTTAACAATATTCACCAAAAATATAACTAAATGCACGTTCAAATGTCACTTTTAGTATGCTTGGTTCAAGTATTCCTTGTGAAATGTGATTTTAATGATGCACTAAGACCGTTTTAGAACAACTACTTTCAAGATATTTGCTTGTTTTTAGCATGGTTTTTGCATGTCTTGTCATCTGAATACGAACAACGAAATAATATCTTTCGTTTCCATGTTACCGTGATTGTGAAGTGAAAAATGATTGTAGATCTTAAGCAGGTAATGTGAATTGAAAGATGTGGTTGGTAAGAATTCACGTTCACGTGGATATTACACGTCTATGATTAAAAACCGATAAATGAAATTAACATAACGGGATTTTAACAGAATCAATAGAAACAACTTTTTCAACGTCATCTTAAGCTCTTGCTCATGACTTGCTCTTTCTATTATACATTGCTCAATGGAGTCCATGTTTTGAATTATTGTTTCCTTGAAGGTTTGAGCTTCCATGGTAGTGTATGCATTGAAATCTTGTAATATTTCCCGAGCATTTGTATTATACTTGGAAAGCTCGAACATCTTTGAATGTATGAAATGTTCAAACTGCCCTTTGATCGCACGCAATTCAGAATTGGAATCCTTCTCGTGAAGTGTTTCATTGCTGAATTGCATTTCCAAATTCTGCATGTTTCGAGATAGCACAGACCTGAAAAGTCCTTCATTCGCATCAAAGAGTCGGTGAAAAGCTTCTCTAAACTCGTAGTACATTGAGTGGTTAGAGCTCGAGAGATGTTGAATTGTTGTCTTGAGTGCATTCAATTTGTTCAAGGAGTTTTCTTTGAAAATCTTTGCTTGCATCTGCAGTTTCTGTATCTCTGGTTCCTCTAAAACTGAACCCGAAGATGAAGTAACCTTTGTTCCCATTTTATCGTGAATTATGAAGTGTAAAAATTGTTGGATCTTAAGTGGATGAGTTGTGATTGAGGTTGTGGTTGTGTAAGCAATTCAGGTTCACGGGATTTTACACGTCTATGATTAAAACCGATAAAAGAATTAACGGGATTTTACAAAATCAATAGAAAACCGTGAATGATTTGATTCGGAATCAGCGGCCAATGATTTAATTGTCTAAAAACAGATAATTTTCTGGCTAGGGTTAAAGCTGTTTGTTTAAATAGGCTCACCAAACTGAAACGGGCCTAAAAATACAGATGGGCCGTGAGCTAGAACAAAAACCAGTCTAACACAAATTCCAAAAAACTAAAAAATGTCAATAATTCATAGTAAACAAGGGTTTTGGGCCTCGAAAAATCCTTAACCAGCTAAAGGGTGGATACAACGTGATCCGTCTCGTTTTTCTCTTCGATTTGAGAGGTCACGGGCCTGAAACGGACTTACGGATCAAAAGTTATGGCTGTTTTACTGAAACCCTTTTCTTCACACAAGATTTCTAGACAAAACGCAATGCAATCTTAAACCAAAACGCAGTGACACCAAAACGCAATGACACCAAAACGCAGTGACACCAAAACGCAATGACTTTGGTCAAAACGCAATGAATCTTGGTCAAAACGCAATGAAATTTGGTCAAAACGCAATGAAATTTTGTCAAAACGCAATGAAATTTGGTCAAAACGCAATGAAATTTGGTCAAAACGCAATGAAATTTGGTCAAAACGCAATGAAATTTCTTCAAAACGCAATGAAATTTGGTCAAAACGCAATGAGATTTGGTCAAAACGCAATGAAATTTGGTTAAATCGCAATGAGATTTGGTCAAAACGCAATGAACCAAAACGCAACCAAGATCAAAACGCAACAAGAAAAGAAAATCAAAACGCAACAGGAATTTTGCCAGAGAGTCAAAATGCAACGACGAAAAATACGACTTTTTCCACCAAAAATTGCCTTATAATCACCCTTTTTGACCTTTTAACTTGATTTCTCTTGCACAATTAGCTACCTTATGCCTAGATCTTGCTTAATAACATAAACATTCACACATCTAAGCACAAAAATTCGGGTTTGATTTTTTTTCTTTTGACTTCTTTTTGACCCACGAATTTGATCTTGTTGAACCACACGAATCAACCACGAATCCACACGTAGCTCTGATGCCAATTGTAGGATCCCGTTAACACTTCACTTCATACAATCGATCACGAAATCAGAACTAGAAATGAGAAAGAGAGAGTTGTTCTAGAGAGAGAAACTAGAGAGAGAATTGAGAGAGAAAAGGAAAATATATTTTTAGATATTTTCAACAACTTTACAAAAACTTAACTTTTCTAAGCGGAAAAGTTCCTTATATACCCCGACACTTAAAAGTGACGCGCGGGATATTTAACTAGGACCCGGGCTCGGGTTTTGCTTAGGATTAAACCCAAAACATATACAATATTAGATTATCTATCGAGCCCAATTCCCGATATTATCCTATTACAACATTAACTAATTAAAGACCAAAGCTCCATCGTAGAGTGACCAAACTTCCTTGTTCGTCTCAATAAATTGAGGCTAACAATTTGGTTGGGAATATTATTAAAGATTTCTTTGGAGTATAAGTTGCTAGTTTATCATTAATACTGCCAAAGGTACTTAATACTGCTCGTTCATGTTGCTGCTACAAATTTATACTGCCATGATCATACTTAATACTACTGCTAGTACTCGTTAATACTGCTCGCTTTGGTTAGTACTGCTTGTTGATGTATTAGTACTGCCAATAATAAGTTAGTACTGCCAGTTATGCGTTTCTATTGCCAAAGCAAACAAGGAAGTTTTTAATGCTGTTCGTTCATTTTTAATGCTGCTACAAACTTGGTTCGTTATTACTACTTCTAAGGTTAACGGGTTACTTGGTTATTCAGTATATGTTCTCTTTGAAGTTTTAAATGGACAGACATGCGTTGGTGTTGGAAACATGTATTATTCAAAGGAAAGTTTCTCTGTATAAAGCTGTTGATAAAAGGAAGTCAGTGATTGAAACTTTGTACTGTTGGCCTTAAAAAATTTATATTGTCAGTTGTAGTTTAGTAATACTGGCTATAAAAAGTTAATACTGCCAGTTTCATCCGATATCGCACAAAGAAGAGAGTTAGTACTGCTAGTTACACCCGATATCGGACAACACACACAGAAGAATCTCGGACAGAACTAACAGTTTTTTTTCAAGGTTATTTTTTTTGGTGGT
>BQNB010051858.1:21509-36685 GCA_026074375.1 Tanacetum coccineum
GCAAGTCACTAAATCTGTTTATCGGTTGATTTTTAGTATGTAACAATTATTAACTTGTGGAGCACAAGCTGAGATGCTGAGCCACGTAAGTGTGTAACATAATTTTACTAGCACAACGGCTTATGTACTACGGCGTACAGTATATGTACTAATAGGGGTGAGCAAAATGGATCGGACCGAGAAATCGGCCCGAAACAAACCAATCGGACCGGACTAAACCTGTTTCGGTTCTATCTTCGGTCCATCATTTTCCTTATTTTCAGTCTTCGATCCGGTCGGTTCGATCTTACAATAAACCCGGCGTTATGTCTTGTTAGATCAAACCGGACCGGACTGACCCGGATCGGACCAGACCATTTCGGTCCGGTGTTTTGGCCAAGGTCGGTTTTGGTCCGATCCGATCTTGTTCGATCCGGTCCGGTTTTCAAACCGTGAGCACCCTTATATTAAATAGTCAAACACTCTCTCACCACGACAAACAAACCAGACGCGTAGGGATGGAAACGGGTCGGGTTCGGGGCGGGTTTTAGTGTACGCGTACCCGCACCCGTTTATAATATCCACATCCGTACCCGCCTCATTACCCGCTGGGTACCCGGTTAATATTATCCATTGGTTTTTCGGGTTTCCCCGCGGGTATCGGGTATCCCCAATTGAATATTCTATGGACGAAATTGCGGGTATCAAGATTAAGTCACACTAAAACCCACCGACAAAATAAAGCAAAACATCCTAATATATTCAAAAATTTTAAAAGTTAAAGAAAACAAATACCGTATCAAACGATTGAATGCTTTTGAATAATCCATGTACAACATCTAAATGTGTTAGATAATAAAGATACTTATATAAAAATACAATGGAAGAAATTATATATAATATATATATGTACTCTAATTAATTAACAATAAAGCGGGTACGAATTCGGGTAAACGGGTATGGGTACGGGTACGGGTAATCGGGGCGGGTATTACTAAAACCCGTCACCGAATCCGTACCCGGCTAAAAAATTTTATCAATACCCAAACCCGCATCCAAACCCGCCAACCCGCCCTCGAACCCGACCCAACCGGTTCGGGTTTCGGTTTTCCATATCGGTTTCGGATGCTTTTGTCATCCCTACAGACGCGTCCTCTTATAAGTTTTTTGTGAGTGTTGTGTGTAGGTGTTAATTTATTAAATTGCTTTTGTGAGGTGCGTTTTCGGTGTTGATCACGATTGTTTTCTTACGATGGTATTTGAGAGAAACTTAAGAGGGTGTTTGGGGTTGCGTTTGCAATCAAATTATCTACTTGTTTCATTTGCAAAATGGAGATAAGTTAAAATGAGTGTTTGGATAGAAAGAGGGAAAAAGTGATTATTTGTGTTTACAATGGTGCAAAATAGAGTTTTGAAAAAGCAAGTGAGGTGATGCTTTTTGGAAACGTAGTTTTTATAAGTGGAGCCAAATTTACATAAATGTCTATTTTAGCCTTTACTATTGTAATGTCTACTAATTTAAAAGTACATAAATGTCTATTTTACTAATTTTACTTATTAATTAAACAAAGGCAAATTGCATAAAAGTGTACTAAACTTATAATCAATTTCAATTTAATGTACTCAACTTTTTTTTCTCAATTTAATGTATCCAACTTTTTTTTGGTTAAAAATGAAGACAATTAACAGGTTATCAGGTCACCATCAAGTTACATTTTCTCCAACATGATTTTTCGGCAACCTAGCATTCAGACGACCCACCACCAGCATCTCCAAATCGATCACTACCGGCACCACCCAAAGCGATTTCGTCCGTTTTCGACCGATTTCGACCGTTTTCTACTGATTTGACTGATTTCAACCGTTTTTGACCAATTTCAACCGATTTCGATCAATTTCCATCGATTTCCATCGTTTTCGGTCTTTTTCGACTGTTTTTGACTACTTTCAACCGATTTCGACCGATTTCGTCCGATTTCGACCGTTTTTGACAGTTTTCGACCGTCTTTGACCGATTTCGATCGATATTCACCGTTTTTGTCCGATTTCGACCGATTTCGACAGATTTCCATCGATTTCGATCGTTTTTAACTGTTTTCGTTCGTTTTATACGTTTTTCTACGCTTAAATACGTTTTTGAATGTTTTCAAAAGTTTTATCCATTTGTATACGTTTTAGTACTTTTTATAAGAAGGTAAAAAGCGTATAAAGACGTATAAAATCGTACAAAATGTATGAAAACGAAAGCAACGTAGGAAAAGAAAAACGGATAAGGACGTAAACGAACAAATCGTACAAAAATGGACGAAAACGTACAAAAACGTTTCACAATGTTTAAAAACGTTCAAACAAGCTTGACAACATAGGAAAACGAATGAAAACTGTCGAAAACGCACGAAAACGGATGAAATCAGTCGAAAAGGTTCCAAAACAGTCAAAATTGACCAAAATCGGTCAAAAACGGTCGAAATCGGTTGAAATCCGTCAAAATTAATGGAAATCGGTCGAAATAAGTCAAAATCGGTTGAAATCGGTCGAAAACGGTTGAAATCGGTTGAAAACAGACTAAAACGGTCGAAAACGTTCAAAAACGCTCCAAATCGATCAAAATTTGTCGAAAACGGTCGAAATCAGTCGAAAACGGACGAAATCGGTCGAAAACGGTTGAAAACAGTCAAAATCTGTCGAAATCGGTCGAAAACCGTCGAAAGCGGTTGAAAACGTCAAAACCGGTCAAAAACGGTCGAAATCGGTCTAAAATGGTGGTGGTTGTGGCTTGCCGAAGGCGGTAGTGGTGGAGGTCGCCAGCTGAAAAATCATGTTGGAAAAGAAGGTAACTTGATGGTGACCTGGTAACCTCCTAATTGTCTTTATTTGCAACAAAAAAAGTTGGGTACATTAAATTGAGAAAAAAAAGGTTTAGTACATTAAATTGAAATTGAATATAAGTTTAGTACACTTTTATGCAATTTGCCCCAGAATATAAAACTACCTACAACTGCTTGACCCCATGATCGTTTTATTCTGATTGAGACACGGGGCAAACGGTAATTCTCAAGACTGTTCCAAGTATTCGAGCTCAAAGTATAAACTAACACATGCCATGGTCCTGCACCATTAAACGGAATAGAAATATTTAGAAGGGTTGGGTCTAATGTGTCAGGCCGGACACCGAAACCCCAAACAATTTTTCTGATTTCTGGCCGACTCGTCATGTAAGGGACAAGTATTCCAAAAGATTTTCTTATTGATGGGTTCCAAAGAATTGCCCCCATATGAAAACCATACGAAAAACACCATACCCCTTCAGAAGTAGTAATTGGCGTCAGAGATGAAAGTAGAAGATTTGTATTTAGTGGGGTGTACGACATTTGTTCATCTACATAACTCATAAAACCTTCGGTACTGCGCTTAAATGTTAAATTTAAACAACAAGTTTCACATTGACGAGAACCGTAATAACGGATGAAGATGGAATTGTCTATTGTGAACTTCCATAGCTTTGACACCCTACAGAACTGGAGTAAACACTTAACGGGAAGTTTATTCATTATATTGATTTTGATTTCAAAAGGTAAGTAGTCCGACATTGTAAACGAAATTATAAATAATATTTTAGTGGAAGATGATGTTGATTTAAGAAGTGTATAATTAGAGTTACAAAATTGAACTTAAATAGAAGAAGAGCATTCAAAGTAACTGTAGATATACCCTATTTTTCCTAGCAAAATAGTGTATTATCAAGTCAACAGTGTGTTATCAAATCATGTCATACGTCGCTTAAAGAAAAAAGTGATCTATTTGAGGTCAGCGAATTGTCATATCATTGTGATTACAATAAAACAAGAATTGTCATAAGTCGCTTGAAAAATTAAGGTCAGTGACTTGTCAACTCATTGTCATGTGAATAAAACAATAATATTGAAATATTGAAATATTGACTGATCTATTTGAGGTCGTAAGTCGCTTGAATTAGAATGATTCATTGATAAGGAATATATTACAATTTAACAGGAAAACAAAGAAAAAACATTTAAACATAAAATTGTTAAAAACCAAATGAGTTAAACAAACTGTTTGAACCATTATTGTTTAGATCATCTAGATGTTGAGACCCATATTGTTGAGAATCATATTCTTTATGCATTTGAGAAGGGTGTGTGTTAGTTTGCTCATACGTTTGTGTTGGACATTGGTTCTGATAGTATGGCTGCCTTGGGTATGTGGTTTCACCGTATGGCTGCGATGGATATTGGTTATAACTTTGGAAATTATGATAATAGGATGGATTTTGGTTGTTAGAGAATGCTGGTTGATATTTGTTTCTGAAAATTGTTTGATCATCTCGGCCTACGTATGATTATTTGTGGCTCTAGGGGATCAAAGTGATTTTTTGCCAGTTATCACGTTTGTGGCCATTCATTGCTTTGCATCTGCTCATATATAGACCTCTTGGCTCTCACCTTGAGGTTAGTATATGGTTTGTAATTTTGGCCACTAGTCTGAGGGGGGGTTGTCCATTCGAGGAGGAATAGTAGGATGTATATGGCTCGGAAATTCCCATTCTTACATATCTCCAATGAAATGTATCGATTCAGTGTAAGTGCCTTGATATTTCTCTTTTTTAAACCAATCAGATACAAATTGCACACAATCTGTTAAACCCAAAAACCTTGTTACAGCTATAACGTGACCACAAGGTATACCAGAAAGTTGCCATTTGCGACATTCACACACGCGGGTCGAAAGGTTGACTTCACGATTGTATCGCCCGTCAAAAACTTGGTATTGATACTGATTAACCCCGTGCACAATCCATGTGGCACACCAGTGTAGAACAACTCAAGGAGGGTAAATCATCAAAACTCTGGTAGATTTTCTCACCCAAGTCCAAAAAGTAACATGATTGCACAAGCACTGCTCACTAAATCTGGCCTTATATATGTTAATTCACTTAAAAGACTCTTTCAAAATAAAACACCTAATTATAATAGATATTTCAACAGGAGTGTTAATTCTGTTAAGGATACAAGGGTTCATACTGCTAGGCCAAAGTCAGAGGTTAATACTGTTAAGGCCTTAGCTAGTCGGGTCTGGAGACCAAAACAAGAAGTCATAGACCATGTTTCCAAATCAAATAATGCATCAAAGACTTTAACTAGATATGATTATGTTGATGCTTATGGACGATTCAAAACTATTTTGGCTTGGGACTTCAAAAGGCACTAACTTTCTTCTGCAGGGCAATTCATAAATGATGTATGCTTATGAATTGTTGTTTGGATTTTCTATGTTTATTCTTACACAAAGTTTATTATCATTTTGAGGGGAGGCAAATTTGGAATGGCGAATTCTTAGCTCCATTTGAGGGGAGGCTAAGTGTACAGTTTGATCTTAAAGAAATTATGGCTGTCCTTTTTGTGAATCAACAAAAGTATTTTGAAGTAATGAAATGTTTTTCATAGAAAAATATATTTTTGGATTTTGAAGAGCAAAATGTTTTTGTTGGAATGATCATAGACGGTTTTCAGTGATAAATGGTTTTTGATGTGCAACACCCAATGGTTCTCAATTCCCAGGTCTCAAAGACTAGAACGAATTGAATAGCTTTAATAGTTTGCTCAAAACTATAGGGTATTTAACTCACCCGTGCTTCTTTTGCTGAGAGTTGAAATGGTCATCAATCCACCATGGATAATGCCCTTATTGGGAACCAAAGGATTGGCTAGTCCAAACGCAAACGGCTTTTGGTAAAGACTTAACAAATCCGTTGATAGCTGACAATTTGCTAAAAATTGTAAGGTAATCAACTCACCTTGTTATCACAATAAAGAGTTGGCTAGTCCTGAGCAAACGGCTACAGGTAAAGACATATCAAATCCGTTTATGGCTGTAATGACTTGCCAAAAGTCATATAGTTCTTCCACTTCCTATGATTCATGTTCTGAAAGTGGAAAATGGTTTCAGTCCTCCATGGATCATCCCCTTTTCTGGGTGCCAATGGACTGACTAGCCCAAGAGTGAATGGCTACTTGGTAAAGGCTCATCAAACCCATTCATGTAGCTGTGGTGGTCTTGTTGCAGTCCAAGATTAGATGCTGATTTTCATAATGCTGTTAATGGTTGATCTATTTGAACAATGTTTCTACTCAAGTTAAGTATCATCTGCTTTCATTCAATATTTCAAGCAGCTTATACTTCAATCTTCAAAGTCTTTGGTATATGTCCAAGAAAGATCAAGCAGATCAGAGATCAAGATCATGATTACATCCTCAAGCTCACAAATGCAGATCTTCTTAGAAACTTGAAGTTAACCAAGTCAAATTCAAGTTTAGGGGAGGATTGTTAGGAATTATGAATTTCTAGTTCCTACTGTTCCTACTGGCAGTACAAAGTTCCTACTGGTAGTACACAGTTCCTGCTGGTAGTAAGATTTAGTCTTTCTGGTCTTTTGGAAAGTCCTGGTCTTATGGAAAGTATTAAACGACATTCAGTATGTTGAGGAGGTTACAAGTTTATTTAGGAAATGATTAATTAAATTGATGTAAAATACTTAGGCAGGTATTTATTATATTGTAACCACCTAGGACCCCTTGCACTATAAAAGGAGGTCCTAGGGTGTAGAGATGATCATCACTTTGACACACATTCTCTACACGCATTTCTCTCTTACTTAGCTAGCTTCAAGGTTGTAAACCCTGTTACTATTCAGAGTAACCGTATTAATATATTAAGGCTACAACATTTGGTTTATTTCTATTGTTCTTCTTACATATAAAGACTAGTTTCTGCATAGTCTTTATATTTTGATCAAGGCTTCCAAGATCGTTCGAGAAAAGGTTTTCAAATCCTTTTCTGTCCCTTATAAAAAACTATAGGGTATTTAACAGATCTAGGATTCCACAGTTGGCATCAGAGCCTCGTGGCTCTCGATCTAGGGTTTAATAAGGTTTTCCTGTATAATTTATTTTTCTGTTATTATTATTAAAAGGTGGCAGGGTTTCTCCCCGAACCCTAATTCGTGTATGGCAGCAGATCGGTTGATAATGATGAAGCAGCAGGTTGTTTGTTCGTGACAGCAGCATCAAGAAACAGCAGGATCCATGAATTAGCGACAACTTTGCTACAGAAAAGTATCGCTGATGGATATGGGACAGATCTATAACAGTTTTGCAACAGCTATGTGACTGATTAGCGACAGAACAGTGACAGTGACAAACAAGTGTCGCCTACAAGCTGGACGGGGAGGTTAAACTATGGGCGGAAGGATGATGTATTTTGTGATAGACTTTTAACGATCCGATTTTGTGACACTTTTAAGCGTCAGTACTCTGTACGAGGTTATAGTTTGTTCCTCGCTGTTTTAGTTTTTCTACTTTAGGATATGCTGAGATGAAGTGTGATAACAGCAGCAGGTGGTCGTTCGGTTACAAGAAAAAATCAGGTTTTAAAAGAAAGTCGCAACAGGTTGTTATTTAAAGGATGTGTGTGTAGGTAGTGAATGATGGATTACATCTGAGATGTTTATGTTTTGGATCTGCTAGTCATAATTGGTTATGTACATTGGGCCTACCGTGTATTATTTGGCCATATGTTATGAATACACAGATTTGAAGTTAGTTATCATGTTGATAAGTCGTTTGGTTTGGGAATAAGGATATGTTTTAATACTAAATCCATGATTAGTTAGGATTGCTAATTTTCCCTATTTTATCTTACTGACTTTTTGGAGTGATTTGATTGGAATGTACCAGGACTTATAGAATTATATTTTCCCTTTCTTTATTTACTGGGCTTGAATCTGAGTTCATGTAAGCATATTCATTAGTTTGATCCATTCGGTAAATTCCCTACTGGTCACTTGGTTCTTGTGGTTTCATCATGTGTCCTGGCTGATTGTTGGTCATGGTTCCCTGTGATAGTTCATAGGTTATGCTATGGTAGTTCTCCCACACCCCCCCCTTTTTTCCTTTTCCACACCTGATGGGTAGCTTGAGGTTCTACTGGTTCCTGCTTATGTTCTTCTGCTTGCCTTGTGCCAGATCGGTTGTTATTGATGCTAGGTCAGCGGAACGCCCTTGGATTTTAGATGATGTGATGGTTTATGGGGGGGGGGGACTTGGTTACTTCTTTTGTTTTGGTTTGGTAGTTTACTAAATATTTATTATCATAACACTATTTATGTCGTGTTTTCGGTCCGGGACCAATTCTTTATTACTTTTCAAATGTCGCTCTAGGGAGGAGATTTGATAACGGATCAGCGTATGTATCCTAGCTGGGTACAAATTTTCATTTGTATCTTGGGTATAAATATCGTTTTGATAATGGGATCTATCAGTCTTATTATTGTTATGATTGATGTATGACTTTTCGATGGACGGTTTATGGGGAGGTAGTCAATGGGGACCAACGATGACATAAATAGTGTGTAATTAAAAAATGTCTTGTACACATTGAATCAAATAAGGTATTATGAAGAGTTTTGATGCAATGACTTTTTTAATGATTATGTAACAAGTTACCCTTTTTGTGAGAATTGCAATAAGGATTGAGGTAGGTCGTCAGGCACTGCAGGAAACAGTTAATGAGCGAGGAGGATGTTATTGCACTTGGCATGTTTCATGATATACTATTAAAGCAATTAAAGTACGAGATTCATGAGAGGTTGTATATTTTTAAGGGCGTGTTTATTGTTCAAAATACAATACTTAACCTTCTAATGATCACTTGAGGGAAGCGTTTCGAGTTGCATCAGACCTATTAGTGATTTACAAAAAGGGGAAGAAGATTTTATGGTGTGAACACTTATCACTGTGATGACTGTTTTTGCATTGTGTATTCATTCGTTGTTTTTGTAATTATCAAATAGGGGAAGATTGTTGCGAATTCACAGATTGAAGATCTAAAAACTGATTAGACTGAAATGAGAAAAGAAGACAATGTAAAGGACAAATATGTAATAGATAGATAGCTTTGTTAGTAAGCTAGGGTTTGTAACCTCCCTCTATTATATAAAGAGGGGAGGCGTCTAGGTTACAATCATCCATTCATATGAGGACTTTCCAAAGAGGTCTAAGAAACGCATCGAAGTGTGTGTAGTGTAGTAGTAGTAGTTAATTCTTCTTTATTATAGTTCAATAAAGAAAACCTTCATAGTAATTTGATTTGTTCTTAATTATTATTCCGCTGTGTTTTGATAAATGTTATTTACCCTAGTTGCTGTCCAGATATTAGTAAACCTACACTAGTTTATGTCTATTACTTTCGAATTACAATAAGTAAAATGGAAGTTTAAAATGTTATATATTACTCATTTCTAAACTAACATATCACATTCTGTAGTATCCTCCAACGACAAGTGTACAACCTAAGTGCCAAATCAAATATAATGGCGCTGGAAATATGAATGGATCAACAAATTATATATAAATGGCGCTGACCCTATAGAGGTTTCTTATCACTCAACACGTACAATCTTAACCAATCGAAACAATTTCCGTGTTGAGGCTTCAAAAAATCTCGATTGTATGTAACTCAAAATTGTTAAATGGTCGTGTCTGTTCTTTCAAAATGCAGCTTTTTAAAAGGACATTAACACAATGGTCATTTTGATATATGATCAATTCACTCTCTGATGGAATTGACTGTCCACTCCCAAAGAGTCGAGTATAATTGCGGACGCCCCTAAATTTAGTATACCGGTTACCCAGTGATTACCTCCAATATTGATGGGTATATAGACCTACAAAGATAAATTAATTCAATTAAATCAATTTCATTAACTTATTAAATACTCTTCGTATATAAATGTATACAAACGTTTAACCACAAATACTTACAATATCTACTTCATCCCATGAAGGGTAGGGACGCGACGATCCATCCAACATTCCCATAAGATGAAAATCGGTCTCTATCAAGAACTTACCTGACGTTTCGAGCATGGATGAAGTCCCGGTTTTGGCTACTGTATACCGAGCACCAGCCGGCCTAGCTCGAATCATCAACTCCATCCAACAATTGATTTGCTGATTCAAAAAAATAAAATAGAATCATTTTTCTTGTTTGAAACAAAATTATATACTTTTTATAAACATTTATTATAAAACTTACATCATCCGACAACCAACCAATATGGTCAAGGTTAGACCCCGTAGAAATGGCTCCTTTACACAAGTAAGGAAGTAGTTCTCGCCAAAACCGTACCTCAACTACAAATCCCTTAATAAAGCAATCTAAATATACTGATTCTGGCGACTCCAGGAATCTCATACAGTCAACATACTTATATCGGACAACCTACACAACCAAATTAAAAATAAAATATAAATAAACATTTCTTAAGTTACGTTATTATATTCAATAAAACTCTTACCTTAGTATGGTCCACGTTATGTAATGAAATGTAGTCATCGGTAGCACGTGAACCCAAATACATAAGCTCTTCCACCTGTGAATTTAAATCAATACCCGCCTTTCCAAGATTAAAAGGTGAAACTATGGCGTTCCTCGTCGTATTTCTAATATTATTAGCCCGTTTCTTAGGTGCAACCGTAGTTTCTGGCAGACAAGTGAATGGGCTCAGCTGATATTTGCTTGGAAAAATCTCTCTCTTTCCACGATGCATTGCATCCTAAAAAACATATAAAATTTTCATTTATTAGTATATCATGATTAGTATAACTATTAGAATAGAACCTCAATCTAGAATAATTATTGGATTACCGGATTGACTCCACCAACATGTGATGGACCGGCCTGATAAGAGGTAGAAGACCACGGGGCAAATCCTTGTTGTGCCATAGGGGTCGCAATATGCGGAGTGCCGGGATAAGAGGTAGGATACCGAGACGGCATTGGCTGCTCAAACGTGGCCGAATAAATTGGGGTAGTTTGGCCCACGTCATAGAACGAATCACTAGCCTGCGTCGTGAACATTTTAGGAACAGCCTGTTGGAACCCCTAAATACAAGATTATAATATTTAGTTAGTTTTTTATAAATAAATTAAATGAAGATTAAATTCACAAAATAATACCTGCGAGTTTTGAAAACCACTAAAATCGGTTAACCCATAATGTTCACGAACTTCAACGGGTTTTGATTGTCCCTGCATTAAATATTTAAACAATTGATTGTCAACTAATATTTCATCTTTATATTTAACCTCGCAAATTAAACATAACAATTTACCTTATAAAAGTTATACACTTCATTCAACAATCTATCTTGGGCCTCATTCTTTTTCTGCAATTCCTTTATAATTTGTTGTTGTTCATCAAACGTTGATCAATGTATTTTGGAACATCAAATCGACTTGTTAGGTTTACAGGAGGCGGTATCGGTGGTGCTTCATGAATACGACCATCAAAGAAATTTCGGCTACAAACCCACCACTCTGCTTTAGCCTCAAACTCATCGGCTCTCAATTTTCGATTAGGTCGAACTCCCTTAAATATAAAAAAGACAATAACTAAAAAGTAAAAACGTAATTCAATAAATATTAAAATCGTATAACAAAAAATAAACTGCATAATTAAAAAAAACTTACATCAAAAAATTTCTTTAGATTTTCTCGTTTGAATCTCTTAAGGTTAGACCAAGCAACTACTCTAGGATAACGTTGTTGATGTGTATAATATTCAAGGGCCGGTACTTTATATGTCTCCAATATCCACGTCTAAAAAAATTATTTCTTTACATTCGTTAACATTCTACATACATATATACATAAAAAATAAACAGAAGACATACCTTAAAGGCCCATGTAAAGCCCGACAATGTATACTTAGCAGGAGGACGATTAGGAAGAGCTTGACACGCATAAAATCTATCCCAACGTGAACTGTTCGCATATCTTAATTGTCGGTACAATTTAGCCCAGACGTACGAACCCCAAGGATAAGTGTCCCATTTATTTTTATCAACTATTAACCTAAACCACCATTCTGGGATATTATGCGCAGGTTGACGACCTAATAATATCAAATGCAAAACAGCTAACTGACAAACAGCAACAGCATCCTCGTCTTGCAGCTTAAAAAACTCTTCACAATTAATCTTATCTAGCAACATTTGACCAGTTATATGGCCACCATCTATATCTGAGCCAAACAATAGTCTTTTAAATGAATCAATACCCTCTACATAGTGATCACTATTTTCCGGACCAAACCTTAACCCAGTTATAAGGCAAAACTCCTCCCGCCCAAATTCTATGTAATGACCATTTAAATGGTAAGTAAAAGGAACGGCATCCGTGTGTTCAGGCAAACTCTCAATTTGGCGACAACTCATAAAATGTATTAACACACAATTCTCCAAAGAATCGTCTATATCTAACAAAAAACCAAAACACGTGTTCCTAAATAATTGTTCCCTCACGCTGTTCCTAAATTTTTGTCTAATCAATTTAATCAACTTCCACTTACTTCTAATTGTCAAACTCACAGGAGGATCCTATATAAACAAAATAACATAATAGAATATATTACTACACATATACATATAAAAAAATCACAATGCTAATGTAATACAAAACAAAAAATTTACCTGGTAATTCTCCATATTCCCTAATAAAATGAACAATTAGCAAAACCACCACAAATCCACCAACAACCGTTAACCACCACCACAAGAACACCACAAGGAAAACACAACCACCACTCCACCACCGCAGCAGGAAAACCACAACAACAACTACACCACACCACCACAACAGCAGCACCACCACCACAACCGCAACACCAAAACCAAAACCAAAACCAAAACACCACAACAGCACAACCACCACTTTTCTTATGAGACTTCTACTCTGTAATTCTTATTCTGCTATAACAAGTTAGGATTTCCGATCATTATATTGAATAATCACCATGTATAGTCATTCGGATAGTCATTCGAGTTTTGATTCCCTAGCCCAATATCGCTCAAAAACAAAAAAAAAACTAAAAAACAAAAAAAAGGTTAATATCGCTCAAAAAAAATAAAACGGGCGACATTGTGTCCTTTTATTCTCTTCGATAGCCCCCACTATGACAATATCGCTCAAAAACAAAAATAAAAACTTAATATCGCTAAAAAAAAAACGGGCGACATTCCTTTTTATTATTCGAAATAGTATATATCGCCCCCCACTAGCCAATATCGCTCAAAAAAAAATGGGCGACATTATATTTTTATTATTCGAAATAGTATATATCGCTTAAATATACAAAAAGTGGGGCGACATGGGTCATTGTTTGAGTTGGGATTTATTCGAGAGTGTAATATCGCCCAAAAAATTAATATCGCCCAACTCATCGAGCGATATTGTGTCCATTTAAGAAAAGTGAGAAAAACTAGTCCACTGCGTAATAAAAGGTGTGAAATACGTCCTCTTCCTATGACCACCTGCTTTGGCCCGATAACCTTATTATACTAAAGATAATATCACATCCATCTGCTCTACACGCAGCTACCTGCACGGCAACGTAAGTGCCACGTCTTTGTCTCGTGCTATATCTATCTGCTATCATCTTCGACCCTTATTCATTCTTGTTCAAACGTCACACAAACAATTGCTCGAAATCGATGGAGGGGGGGGGGGGGGGGGTGGTGGGGGGGGGGTTGTGAATGCGGCATGATCACAACTTGATGTAGTTAAATGGAGATATGCTCGAGTATCCTTCTCTCAAACCCAAGCGTTGATAACGTTGTGGCTAAATAAAGGCTATGTTTAATCCATGGCAGCTACAACGATGCAATCCATATAGTGTAAGATAGTGAATTTAGTGCAACATTTGGAATACTCCTCACAATCACGAATTTTTGCGCCACCAATCCTCGAAGAGAGAAGGCCCGTTGTATGATAGTCAAGTTTAGAAAGGCGTCTGGGTGAAGGAGACAACGATTGGAAGGCATATCTCAACATGGGCATCTTAACAAACAAAAGAATACAAACAAAACTGAAAATAATAACCGATAGAGAGAGGCATGTAAACATTTGAATACACAGCTTCGATTAGGTTAAATACGACCGGTTCATATTTATTCGAGTTAGTTTTCATGCTCGAGTTTGTGACTATGCATGGTTTTGGGTTTACGTCGAATTTTCAAGGTTGGAACGTCGTGTTGGATTAATTTTCGTGTTCGGGTTTGGTTTTTGATCAGTGCGAAATGATCATATTGTGTGGTTAGCTTTGGCTTGGTTTTTATATAACGGCATTGCGGCATGACTCGTTCACATCGTTGGCTTCTGGCATGGTTGGGCTAAGGTACCACTTAGCTTGTTCCTTAACTCTTTCTTTTTCTCAGAAATGGGTTCTAGTAATAATCCATATTTGGAGAAGATGACTAGTAATACTAAAAGAAAATAAAGAGACACGATATCAGTTCATCCTTATA
The DNA here is from genome assembly GCA_026074375.1 of Tanacetum coccineum. Taxonomy (NCBI): domain Eukaryota; kingdom Viridiplantae; phylum Streptophyta; class Magnoliopsida; order Asterales; family Asteraceae; genus Tanacetum; species Tanacetum coccineum. The sequence continues at coordinate 35,873 of BQNB010051858.1, forward strand.
AACGCATGTGTGATTATGTACTTTGAACACTGCTTTTGAGTTACTGTAGTTGACGTTGATTGACAAAAAAAAATGAAGACAATAATCTATTCAAAAGAAAAGATAGAAAGCTAGAAATCTTGCACATACATCACGTGGGACTTGGTATTAAATTTTTACATTTACATTCTAGCCCCTTAATTAATAAGCTATTAACAAATAAATATTATAGATTTTAAAAATAACACTTTTGGCCCCTGTCCATTTTAAGCTCTTTAAAACTAGTCCAAAATTATAGTTTAGTTATTTTGTCTTTAACGTAATTGAGTTTATAAAATATACGTCTCAAATGTTATGATCAATCTAATCATCTAATAGTATGTTTAACAACAGACAGCAGATTATAAATAATACACTATTAACATCTAAGATATATTATATATTTAAAATGGGTGACCTAGCTTGTTGTCGTTCTTTTGTCCGAGCATATTATCACTACAACAATATAAGGGTTTAGGGTCGACATTTTCGACCCTAAGTTATAAAGGGTGTCGACCCAAAGTACTTAGGGTCGACAATTTCGACCCTAACATGTCAGCCCAAACCAATCGACCCAAAATTCTTTGGGTCGACAATTTTCTTTGCATTTTGGGTCGACAGTGGGGACCACAGCATTTCCACCAAATAAGTTGACTAATTTTAGGGTCGATAATGCCTTCGACTCTTTGGGTCGACATTGTCGACCCTAAACTTTTTTTATTTATTAAAAACATTTTAACATAGAAAATAAATTAATATTTAATAAGTTAGGGTCGACAATGCCTTTTAGACTTT
>BQNB010051859.1:0-26347 GCA_026074375.1 Tanacetum coccineum
TATTAGTCTCATTGGAGCCCAATACAAAATCCTAGCTAAGATTCTAGCGAATCGGCTTTCTCGTGTTATAGACTCTGTAATTAGCCCGGAGCAAACAACCTTTATAAAAGGACGAAAAATATTGGACGGCCCGCTTATGGTCAATGAAATCATAAAATGGTACAAAAAACGAAAGCAATCTCTTATAATCTTCAAAGTAGATTTTGAAAAAGCTTTTGATTCAGTTTCTTGGGAATTCTTAGACCGGGTTATGGTTTTCATGGGTTTCGAGTGTCGTTGGAGAGGTTGGATTCGAGGGTGCCTAAAATCAGCTAAGGCTTCTGTTTTAATTAATGGTAGTCCTTCGTATGAATTTTCTTTACATCGCGGTCTTCGCCAAGGTGACCCTTTATCTCCCTTTTTATTTATTTTGGTGATGGAGGCCTTACATGTTGCTGTTGAAGATGTCATAGATGTTGGCCTTTATCATGGAGTTCAAGTAAGATCCCTACCTATTTCTCGTTTACTTTTTGCTGATGACTTTTTTTTAGGGGAATGGTCTCGTTCTAATATTATCGGGATTGCTAGTCTTCTTCAATGTTTCCATAGTGTCTCGGGCCTCAAGATTAATCTGCAGAAGTCTAGCTTATATGGTATTGGGGTTAACAATCATGAAATTTCCAACCTCGCTTCGTTCACTGGTTGTTCTCCCCAACAGCTCCCATTTACGTATCTACCCTGATTACTTCACTGTTAGGTTCTCTTGGAGTCTACTATCTTTCTCTTTTTCCTATGCCTAAGCAGATTAACAAGCGTCTAGAATCTTTACGGGAGAATTTCTTTTGGGGTTGCACGGATGAGATCAAAAAAATTCCATGGATCTTTTGGAATTCGGTTTTAGCTTCAAAGCTGAAAGGTGGTCTTGGTATTGGTTCTCTTGAGGCTTTAAATTTTTCTCTCTTTAAAAAATGGAGATGGAGATTTTTTAATAGCCCTCAAGCTCTATGGGTTAAATTCATTTCAGAAATTCATGGTTCATACGATACAGTCGGATATGTGTTTTTTCATCAATGTGGAGGTTCTGGTACTTGGTCCAGGATTGTGGGGGCAATCAACGACATTCATGACAAAGGCATCATCCCTCATTCTTCTATTAAGTTTCAAGTGAAAGACGACTCTGCTACTAGATTTTGGAGAGATACGTGGCTTGGCGACATCCCTCTTGAGCGCCAATATCCTCGTCTCTTTTGCCTTGAGGCAAACAAAGATTGTCTTGTCCGAGACAGGTAGCAAAATGGTTGGGTTTGGTTTTGGACGCGTAATTTTCATGGAGGAGTTACCGCTTCTTAATTGGATTCGTTGATCTCTATGTTAGTGAATGTGAAAATTACAGAAGGTCAAGATGCTTGGCAATGGAATTTAATAGGCTCGAATATCTTCACGGTTAAAGACATTCGGATCTATATTGATTCCATTTCTCTTTCAGAATTTCCATCTGAGACAAGATGGTGTCGTTTCATTCCTAGAAAAATTAATATTTTTGGTTTGGCGTATCTTGAGAGATCGAATTCCTACAAGGTGGAATCTAAGCAGGAAAGGTTTAGAGGTTCCTTCTCTTCTGTGCCCTCTTTGCAACATCTCTCCTGAGACCTCTTCACATCTATTCTGGACATGCAACCTGGCTACTTCTGTTTGGCGTCTTATATTCAAATGGATAGATCTTCCTCTTCCAAATTCGGACAACCTGAATGACGTCTACGGTTGGCTTGATCATGCACGTCTTAATTCCGCCTCTAAGAATATTATGCATTCTATTTTCGGTGTAGTGGTTTGGACGCTATGGCAGTTTCGTAACAACAATATTTTCGGGGACAAGAAGATGCTTCAAAAGGATTTACTTGATCAAATTGTCGATGCTTCGTTTTTGTGGTATTCTTCTAGAAATAGAAATTGTAAGGTTTCTCGGTCCAATTGGATCCAAAACCTTTTACTTAACTCTATTTTGGAATTGCTTTTTTTAGCTTCTTGCTAGTTTTAATATAATCCAGCCGTTCAAAAAAAAATGTTTAAGTGTACGTAATATGTTTATATGATAAGTTGGTATTAACCACGAAACTTTATAACGAAATTACGTGTATTGATATTGATTATGGAGTACTGCTAAAAGAAATGAAAGGTGACAAGATCGAGTGCGGCTCGTGGTTTTCGTTTGTGGTACGTGGGTTTACCAAAGGCGGCCCTAGCTAGCTCCACAAATTGCGTCTGTTATTAATGCATGGGTCAATGAAACCATGCTGTTCCATTGTTAGGAGCGAGGACGTATATATATATATATATATACTACTCCTACCATACCAAACATCCATCATCCGTTTTATATTTTGATTTTCTTCTCAAAATCTCCGCCTGGTAATCAGAACAAGATAGATGCATGTATCATTTTCCTTTCTTTTTTGTGGGTTTATGTGTTTTTATATTGTTCAATGCAGCAGCATATATTCAGCAATAGCTAGCTAGCAGATATCATCAAATGGCAGCAGCTGCAGCAGCTGGTCCTAACAAGACATTATTTGTTTTTAATCAAGTTTCTCAGCACAACAAAACCAAAGACTGTTGGCTTATCATCCAGGGAAAGGTACGTACATACGGATTTTATATATATGTATGTTGCTCATTGCATTGACAAGATTTTGTTTTGCTCCATGAATATCAAAATGACTAGTGTCACCTAAAGTCAAACAGGATCATCTGAGATAATTTTGGAATGCTAAAGGCATAAATTAGCCATTCACAGGCTCTTATGTTTTTTGCACTGCCCTTCTCGCTCGACCACACGCCACATCCTACACCCATATGCTTGCAACTTCTTTCTGTAGACTAAAACAATCTTGGTCGAGTTTCAAGTTTTTTTATACTCTACTTTGTTTTTGAGTCTTTTATTTACCCGTACATACCAATTATCCTAAACTGTATCAGGTTTATGACGTAACACCGTTCATGAAGGACCACCCTGGAGGTGATGAAGTCCTGCTAGCAGCAACTGGTATGTTTAGAATATCTCCAAGACATATATATGAGTGATATGCCTCAGCTAGACTTGTGTATATATCCTTTGATGCTTATCTCATTGCAGGAGAAGACGCAACAACTGCTTTTGAGGATGTTGGCCACAGCGATGATGCATGGGATATGATGCACAAATATTACATTGGTGAGGTAGACAAAGAAACTGTTCCCCGTAAACGCGTTTTTGTTCCACCTAATGATAGGGCCTACAATCCTGACAAGACTCCAGAATTCGTCATAAAGATATTACAGTTTCTGGTTCCTCTCATGATCTTGGGTTTGGGTTTTGCAATCAGATCCTACACCAAAGAGAAGTCTGCTTGAATTTTTACACCTGCTTTTAATGGTTTAAATGGGTTTTCAGTGCCGATTTCATTTTTATGTCACGAGGTAGTTGAATAAGTGATGTTTCTGTTATTTGATTTTTCTTTTTTCTTTTCGACATATGTGTGATAAAGGAAATAATCTTTTCGAATTTCATCATTTTATCATGGGACTGGTAACTTGGTTTGTACTTGTCAACCAGGCGCTCTAAACCTGCTACAAACACTACACGTTACATAAAAATGTGAAATACGGAATCAAATAGCATGGTATTTTTGAATGTCATAGATGAGATGATGCAAAGTTAACTCTGGCATGTCGATATCTCACTTGTTTGTTTTAGGTCAAATAGTTTTTCAGAGACCAGAACTATTAAAGAACTTGGCCTTCCTTTAGTAGTCTAGGCATTCATGATGTCCCCTCCTGTCAATTTGTTGATGATCCATGCATTGGTTGGGCTTAAGATTATAGGTATTCTCAGTTTGTTAAAACTGTGTTTACATGACAGCTTGTTGTCGGATGATCAATTCGATCATAAGGAGCAAGGGTCCAAAGATCCTAAACTCCTCAGCCGAGTCAGAGAAGCAACTAAAAGTTATCCCAAAGTTCATAAGCTTGGTCGATTTCATGAAATGTCCACAGCCTATATTATCACCATTCAGTTATTCGTTGCATTGATACGGTGCAAGCAATCACATCAGGCCTTCAACATTGAAAAAAGAAATCGGTTGATCATATTATTTGAATATGAGCTACTAATAAGAAACTTGAATTACATGATGAGATAAGAGACAAACAAACACCTGTATGGTAAATATAATTTATAATGTAAATCATGCTACAGTATAACACAACAGAATCGTTTGATACGTTCATGAGTTGAGATGAGGTATCAAGTTAAGTTTGCAGTCTCATTCTCAGTCTAGTTATGATAGCTACTTGGATGGAATGTGTTTGTAAAAGAACTACGATAATTTGCCCCCCTCCCTCCAAAAACAAAAAGAAAAAACCTCGTAAGTGCCAATAGAGTGGTACTAAATAAGAGTTGTGATGAGGGTGGGAGACTGATACATCCCCCTTATGAGGGTGGTCAGGTGGCCGTCGAAAAGAAAGCTGAAATGCAGTTATGAATACCAGAGGTCGATGAAATAATTATTTAGCATGTAAAGAGGTGGTCTCAATCTTGTCATGAACCGAAACTACCAAGTCATGGGCGTCGTCTAAGAGCTTCCAAACATCCAGTTGACCTTCCATATTATTGCATTCCCTTACTATCTCATCCATGCTGCTGTACTTCTCTAGTATCTGTTTCCGCCTCTGCAACACCGATGCTGCTATCGCATACAACAATAAATCCTCTGTTGGTGGAGCCCTCTGTCTTATCTTGTTCCATGCCGACTTACCGATCCCTGCTCTTATCGCCGCTTGATCTGCCCACATTACCTCCCATAGGCATATCGTCTGTTCGAAACTTAATTCTCTCCTAAACAGAACTACCACCATCCTGTACACAAAGAAACAATCTTCCGCCTGCAGCTTCTCCAAGTGCTTATACAAATGGGAGTCTTTCGATTTTATGATTTTGGACACCCTACTCAACTGCCTTCTAATACCTGTCTCGTCCAACCTGAAATTGTGCCGTGCCTTTTTCATGAACCCAGCAAAACACCAGAATGCTTCATGGTCCTCCATTATGACCGCAATAATAGGAGACAGTAAATCACTCATCCCTTGGCAGTAGCCAATTTCGGGATCGTATAGTGCATAAGCTTCAAGAATAGCAACCAGCCGAGACGCGTGGAAGATCCTGCATGGTTCAAGATGCTCGTAGTCCTTTAATCCAACGGCCTCAGCCAATCGTAGGGCCCGTTCCTCAGAGACTTCCGCCAGTGTCGGAGAGTATGGGATCCAGTCTCCATTCGCACGAATTGCATCAAGACGGATGATACGCTGCCAAGAGGAAAAATCCTCTGTTGAATGAAACTTTGACTGAACCTCTGACGTGGGGGTTGACTCTTCGTTTTCCTCTTTACTATCACAGGAGAGGAAGGTTTGGCTTACTTCAGCCTCCTGTGAAAAATCCGAGTCGGTTGACTCAGAGTCTGAAATATTTGGATCCATGAATCTTGTGGAACCACCAACATCTTCCAACAATAATGAGCTGATTATGGGATTATCTGAACACCCGGGAGATGAATTTATTTCCTCACTAGAAAGGGACTCCCTAGCACTGACAACATCTTCCCATTCGGCAGAGTCCATAGCTCGGGTGTAAAGATCACTGTCCCCATTGCTGCTGCTTTCACCCGTGTTGCACCTCACAAGCTTCCTGCACTGCCTCCTCAATTTTTCGTATTTCTTTCTGCAACATATCATGAAAATAACATCATACCATGTGTCGAAGCTGCCTAGTTGATGGAAATATATTAGATCACAAAAAGTATCATAAATTAGCGTACCTCCCCTGGGTTCTTACTTTATCTCTTTCTTCTTTGCAACTATTCAACTCATAACTGTACAAGAAAGGAGATTAGGTCATCAGTAGGCAGTAATCAATAGTAACAGTTGTAAGTAGCAAGTAATAAGCAGCATGGTACCGCAGGCATCAATGCAGCAATAAGAGAAATCAGTGACCCAGAAAGATAAGAAAAGATTTTTTAAGTTATATGCAAGTGTGTATCTAGAAGCCTTATGCCACAATCTAGCTAGGGCCTAGAGTGGGCTAATAGCTAAACTCGGTAGAAACTATAAAAAGGTAAAGCCCTATATAATCTCTTCACCCTCGCTCCTCTTTATTTAATTTTACCACAGAATGTTAGGCGTTCTAGAGATACAGAGAAACAATGAATACCTAACAACGAACAAGAGTGGGCAAAAACATCCCCAAAAATTAAGCACAATAGTGTTTCAGTATATCTCCCATCTGTAGAATGGATGTTCGCATGCCTAAATACCGACTATTTTGATTATAATTTTTAAATGCATTAGATGCCCAACTTTGACCATCAAAACTGGAGTAGAAGAAACATAGTAATCGCATTCAAAACTAGAATTGAAGAAATATAGTATGTATGTATGTGAGTATGTGTAAGCGCTTGGAAGTTGTGACAGGTAAAAGTCTACTCTTTTAAGCATGTTTAATGTTTGCCTAACACCACATACCAAATCTAGGAAAAAAGACGAGAAAAGCTTACACTCCAAGTAAGAAGGGCCAAACCTCTGACCGGATACTTGCATCAACTCCCTACAAATTAATTATTAAGAAAAACAAAAAATAAGTTATTAAAACGCAGTAAACAATTAGGCAAGCAAAATAATTAAATCGCGGTGAAACAGGAACACACCCCACTGCGAACTTTTTTGAGAAATTTAACACCATCTCGAAGTTTGCCATCTGTTGTAAACAATGTTCCCCATTGTTGAGGAGTGAGTGCGTGTTTTCTCTTCCTACGTGACCATGGTGATTTGAGACGTCCCCTGAAATTAATAACACCCACTTTAGCTTAGATGAAATACAATAGGCCCTGAAACAGTGTATACATTACAAGAATTAACAATGACAAGCTCATATCTCAGAGAAATGCAATTATTCCAGAAAATATATATGTTATGGTGGGATCAAAAGTCATAAATTAGCTAGGTAGGGGTAAGGTTAAACGGTTATTGTTTGTAGTGTAGTGTTCCATTTGGTTTTTAACGAGTTTGAATGTCAAGAAATAGAAGAGGTTCGCCTGGCCTTTGGGTCATGATTTCCTAGAAAGATTTACTACCAGATAGATATGAAACAGTAATACAAATAAGTTTGATGATATGACCCCTTATTATTAATTAGTATTTGTCTATTATTAATTAAGTTAGTTTCATTTTGTTGTATTTCTTTGTGAGAAAGCTAGGGTATTAGGGTGACTCTAGGATATCCTTCATTATAAATAGGGCATTAGAATTGTAATTCTTATTATATATGTTGAATGATAATGAATATAAACCATGGGGGGTCGGTTTATCCCATTAATATAAACTATTTATCTTGTTTGTTGTTTTTATCTCTATTTTGAATCGGGTTCGTATCAAGTGCAATGGATATGAAATTGTGGCGAGGATTGTTGAATGTGTATAGTGTACTTGGACAAGAGGCAATTTGTATAAGAAAAACATATATATTCTACTACTAGTTTAGACTTGTAGAAAGCATAGTAGAAATTGACATTGAATATTTTATATAAAAAAAAGGGACGGATGATAGAAAGCTTTTTTATGATTAAAGGAAAATGATAGAAAGACTAGCAGAGAGGTATGGTTGGAAGGGTTGTAATTTTAAAGTAAGTGAAGGGAAAGTTTGATTGTAGAATGGTGTTGATCATTGAGTATAGTTTAATGGGAAAAGGAGAATGGTTACTTGGAAATCATGTTGTTGAGTAAACGAGGAGGATCCTTGTGAAGAAGCAGAAAGGAATGAAATTAGAATAACGGCAGCCATACAAGTAGTAGTAGTATGGAAAAAGGGAGGGTGGTTAACTAGTCAAACATATGTTGTTAGTACTAGTATAATAATAAACTAATTTGTCAAGAAACAGAATCATTTTAAATAAAAAGTAAATAAAAAAAGGGAGTGATAGAACCTAGGAGGAATTGAGATCAAGATGAGAAATGAGAAATGAAGAAAGAGAACTAACCGATGATGATGATGATGATGAGAAGAAGAAGAAGATGACGAGGATGAAGAATAAGAACAGGTGGAGGCTGGTGAAGAGGAAGTAACTACGAATAAAACAGATCTCCAAGATGATGATGAAGAAGACGACGATGTTTGACTGCATCTTAACCCTTTCATCAATCCAATATCGCTTATATTCTTATTATTATTTGCTGTTTAAACCAACAACAATGACTTAATAATACATGTTTTTTCTTCTTTTAAGTGAAGGGTTTTGAATTGATTTGATTTGATTTGATCTGATGATGATGAGAAATGGATTGGATTAATACCTAGAGGAGGAAGTGGTTGAGTACATAACAACAGCAACAGCAGATTTACTCCGGCATTGGGACCGCCGCCGCCGCCAATGATGATGATCAACAACAACTCACCAGCAACAAGTAGTAGGAATATCTACCCATGAAATGAAATGAGAAATACCCCAACCCAACCAACAACAACTAAACTATACTCTTCTAGTCTTGTTTATCTAGTACTCCTACTTTATTGGTGTAGGTTTTTATGATAGAGAGAGTCTAGTCTTTTTCTTTGTCTCACTCTTTCTTTTCTCTTTTTTTTTCGTTTTTTAATCTAGTACTAATTGTAAGTTGCAAGTCTAGTGGGTTTTTGTGGGACACTGCCACTCGCCATGTGAACTTTTTTTTATATTAATCCTAAGGGTAAATTACACTGTTCGTCCTCAAAGTCCATCTTATTTGCCTGTTTGATTCTTAGATAACGGGGACTCTCATACGGGGTCTCTATTTGACACTGTAGTTACCTGTTTGGTCTCTGGCACTCCGTTATGGGTAACGACGGTTATCTTCGTCGTTATCCTTGCCACGTCGTGTTTCTGTTGAAGGGCAGAATCGTCTTTTCACTATTATTTCGTGTTACGTCGTTGGTCCCTGACCACTTTGTTAATACAGTAACTCTTACTGTTCCGTTATTTTATCGTTTTCCTATTGCGCGGTGCCTTTTTCTTTTCTCCCTACCTCCCGGCATAATCCATTCAGACCGGAATTTTGGTTGATACGACCCAAACATACCTAAAACCTATATCATTTACTGTATATGACTAACACGAGAAATGACATAATCAACAACAACATGCATAAATCAAAAGAGTTGATTGAACATAATTTTTGGCCGATTAGATTTACAAATGACATCTTCAAAATATAAGATATACAGCCATAAGATATAAAAGTCATTAGATTCAACCATCAACATAACAAAAAGTGACTAACTACTCGTTACCTATGAAAACCTAATCATTTAAATCTATTTTAGCCACATGACGTTCCTTCTCATGGATACCAGCCAGAGATTCAGCAATCGCATCTGTCAAAGCGGCAAGCTTAGCGGTTTCTCTAGCGTGAGTTTGTTTCAAAGACTCCAAAGAATCAACAGCCACCCCACGTTCTCCCAAAGCATCCATCTCACGAATCAACACACGGTGCCTGGCGTTTTTCCTCCTCAAGTCATCACAACGATCACGAAGAAATTTTAGCAAGCCTTCTTCTTTGGCAATCTCTTGCACAAACCAAAACCGCATACACTTATGTAACTCGGTTAAACCACTAATCTCCATAAGTTCATCCAAAACCTCGAAAGTGGACATTGATTAAAATTTTAGGTAAACAGTTTAGATGTATATGTGAGACGAAATGAGTGTAATTACCCTATAAATAATTAAATCAAACTATCGATTGTCGTGCATAGAAGCTGAGATATCATCATTTCATGTAGAAAATGAAGCGTCGCCGTAATAGCATACCATCATTTAAGTTTGGGTACAAAATACTAAATTGCATCATCAGTCTTTATTGTTTACAAAATATTTTCATGAACCGTCCTTATGTGTTTAAGTCTTTTACTATTTAAACGAGTGTTGACTCCGTGTTTCCCAACAAATTTTACTCTTCACTCCATTAAGAAAACTTTCCAAACACACTCCATTTAATTCTCACTACCAAAACTGGCTCTTCACTCCCAAAACCTAAACAATTCGTATCAATGGCAGATTCCTGGAAAGTTATGGACTTGAATAGGTTTGTTATAAAGGATGACATGATCGATTATGTTTTACACAAGTATGAGAGTAACTGGCAGGTTCATGATGCTATAGATGATGACATACTCGATGATTTATTAAAAAGATAGTGGGAGAAACAGAAGCGTGTGAAATGTAAGTGTACAAGTATAGGAGTGACTTGCATGTTTATGATGCTATTTCATTGACCCATTTTGCCACTTCTTATTCTGTTAGTTGTGGCTTATGTATTGAGTGTTTGCGTTATGTATAGATGACAAAAGAAAGGTAACACAAATGAAGATTCAGGACGTTATTGAAAAAAGGATTGAGATAGCTGGACAACATCTTAACAAGGAAAAACAGATAATGCATACTAACAATGGAAAAGAGAAAATGGTGATTGAAAGAGGTAAATATTCATTTCAGGATATAGCATTGGTATTAGACTATTAGGGATGCTAATTTACTGTATATAGTAACAGGGAAACAAAGTTTATACCTTAGTAAGCTAAGTTTAGAAAACAATTGTTTTAAGCTTAAGTTTAATGTACCTTATGAAATAAGTTGAATTGAACCAATGTACCTTAGGAAACTAAGTTTAAAAAATAATTGATTTAGTCCAAACACCCCTTTAGGAAAATAAGTTATGAAATAAGCTGAATTGAACCAATGTGCATTTGGAAACTAAGTTTAGGAAAACAAGCTGATTTCAGCCAAACAACCCTTTAAGGTTAATGTACCTTAGGAAGTAAACCGAATTGAAGCAATGTGGATTTTGTAACTAAGTTTAACAATCATATCTTATCTACAGAGGTCATATTTATTGAATCAGACACGAGCTATGATTATTTCCCGGCTTAAACTACCTCTGATGAAGGGTCTGATCATAACCCTTTTCAAGCTACCTCTGATGAAAGCTTTGATCATAACCCTTTTCAAGTTACTTTTGATAAAAGCTCCGATGATACCTTAAAGTCAAGCTCTGAGGATACGTGTAGCTCTGATTGTACTTGGGAACAAAAAAAGGCTTCTAAAGCTAAACCAGGGTCTAGATCTACCCAAGCAAAAAAAAAAAGCTTTTTATGGTAAACAAGGGTCAAGCTCTGCAGATGAAAAAAACCTAATATTCCATCAGAGATTATACAGTGGTATGATGATTATCAAATGACTATTTATAAAGGTAGACGAGGGTCAAGCTTTAGAAATGCAGCAATCACAAAACCTGAAAAACCCAAATCAAGGTCAAAACATCTTGCACCCACAACTAGAACAAGGTCGACATGTACAACTCTTGTAGTTCCAACAAAAAGGCCACCTCTGGTGATGAATTGCATTTTAGGCCTTGCAGCTGTTACAACTTGGCAACGAATTTTGAATAAGGAATTTGGAATTATAAGTTCGGAACAAGATGTTGGAGGAAGTTCAAATGTAAGGAGTAAAGGTAAAAGGAAGATGTTGTAGGTACTTCAGTCTTGGTTTGTGAAGCTTTTGCATGTGTTTCTGAAGGCGATGTATGTTCATCTTTTGGCTTAGTGAAAAAACAAATAACTTTGACATTGTTGTTTTGGTCTTGGTACATTTAACTTTGCTTTATTTGGATAATCTTAACTTTATTCTGGTTACTATATCTTAATTGTTTGTGCATTTTGAGTATGGTGCTTCTACTAGAATGATTTTTTGAACTAAAAATGCAGCATAATTTGTGTTCAAATCCTAATCCATGTTGACTAGTAAAAGTCAAAGTTATAAATAGATTACTTGAACAAACAAAAGCATAGAATGCTATCTCAACTGAATTAGCCTTTGGACAGACCCGAAAGACCTAACGTATTCAATCTAATAGCAATGTCAAACAAACATTACATAAAGACGGCTAATCACACACTTGCAAAAGACGGTATGAACTCATAAACATTATGTTCAGCCTGAAATTGCTGAAGGAGCTCATCATCATCATCATCATCATCATCATCATCATCATTATCATCATGGTTATCATCAAGTTGATTAGATCCACAATCATATATCTCATGGAGAGTCTTTGATATTAGGTTGTATTGTACAACCTTTCCAGACAACTTGATCACCAAAAACGAATCTTGTTCCCTTTCTCCCAAAACAATGCTCTAAACATTGGACCGAATCGACCAACCTTCGGGAAGGGGAGTCATAAAGTCATCTATATGAACATGCTACCTAACCGTCAACACAGAACACCCTATCATCATCTCGTAGATAGTAAACTCGCTAGAGCCAAAATCATCTAAATAAACAAGAAACAAAGACCCACGCCACTCAAACAATTTTCCTTCTAGCATTTGTAAAACAAGAGTGATATTTGTAGTATGAGTATCTTAAATTATGCAAGTGGATCCATATAGCCATAAGACTTGAGGAAAGTTATTACCCGTTGAGGGATTGGTATGGTTGTTATATTTGGATGGTCAGGGTCTTCAATATTTAAGCTGTAATGCATAAGTTGCCTATTCTTGGTTTCTAGCCAATGTAACCCATCATTCCAATATATTGCACTATCAAAATGATCAAAACTGAAGTAGTTAAAATGGTCCCTACAGAGGCTCCATTTGCTTGTCTCTGAAGAATAAATTTGTATATCAATGTCATAAAATGTGTGTCCAGCATCCACCAATTTGTAGTGCGGTGATTTTGTAGGATCAAAGGCGATTCTCAATCCAGCACTGCTATAATAAGGTGAATTATCAAGCGAGCAATCCGCATACGAAATCTTTTTATACTGTTTAATGGATGGATTATACACATAATAAAAAACAGGCCATCTCGGGAACACCACCAACTCAGAACGCCAACCATGCAAGACTGAAAGAATTCTTAACATTATCAGCTTCCCAGTGCGCTCGCCTTACGCGCTCACTGAAGGACCTAAATCCTAGCGGATTGAGCGGCGCGCGATCTGAAAGTCTCGGGATCTAACGGCACAAAATCACTTTCAAACAAAGATCTGATGTGATTAACAAAAAGACCAACAGGAGGATCAACTTTAGTGATTTGGCTGCGGGTTTTGATGAAAAGAGGGGATGTAATAATTCTTAGCCATTGTTTAGACACGGTTGCAAACAGATGAATACAGAGAATAGGTAATCGGATTAAGATTTAGTAAAAAGGTCGTTGTTAGTATAGCACTGCCTGTTATGGTGAATAGGTTTCAGCAGCATCTTTGTGTTTTGCGCTCTCTGGACATCATCCCAATATCAGTTGGTGGAGGTATTCTGAGTACTGAGAATTCATTAAGTAGGCCGAATATAAGACCAAATGGTCAAAGGAAGAAATTTGCTACGTTTAATTCTTTTTTTTTCTGATGGAGGGAAATTAGAGGGAAAAAAAATGTTGTAAAAAGGAGGGAATTTTTTTTTGCATAATACTACACCTTAAGTCCCTAAAAGTTAACAACGGTCAACAGATACAGTCAATCATTTACTCAAGTTTTCAACAAATTTGATAATGTTAACAACACGTTTCGTCCCTAAAAAGGTCAAGGACAGGTTAGTATGCATCGTGGTCAAACAAGGATGAAAGGCATGGTCAATTCAAAACACAAACAAGATAGTTAAAAACTAACATATAATAACGGCTTAATGTATGTACACCAAAGACAACCCAAATACCATGATGGCTGTGTAAATAAAACCATAAAAATCGCTACTCAAATCTCAACTTCATCATCCCCATGAACGCAATACAACTAAAGATACAAACATAACTGGATCATCGTATCTGCATACAAAAACAAAACCAAAGTATTCCCAAAACTATCGTTAATCTAATCAATAAAACCCCATAACTGTAAGTAAGTTTTAATCTTTTATGCACTCTCGCGCGCACTCGCGCTTGCACTTTCGTAATTGGACTTCACACTTATTCTCCGACTCCTTAAGCACTTCAGTTTGGGACAACTGCGTAAAAAACTCACACATTGCAATGCTAATGGACCACCAAACACATTAAGCTCGGCTATCAACAGTCTGTGTTCGTTGACCCTACAGTACAAGACCTCCCAGAGATGACTTAATCCAGCTGCAAAATGAAGATCATCATTTATCTTCCTTTCAATATAGATGACTCTGCGCGACTCGCACTACTCAAATTGTTGGAGTTGTGTGTCCGCTGCACAAGTTCTTGTAGAGTGGAAGGCATTTGTTTGGTGGTGTTCGCTCGGCGGCCCTCTCGCGCTCCCCCCCGCTGCGCCTCTCGCTTTAATGTTTCGAAGAATGATGCGCTGGCTTAACTACATTTTTATAAAGATAGCAAAAAAATCCAACTCATGTTAGTGGTTTTCTTCCAGTGAATCTAAGCTCTCGTAGATTAATCACAATATATGACAGCTCGATGAATGACTGACATTCTACTCTCGCTCGCGCACGTATGTCACGTTCATTAAATTACACTATTATTACACGTTTAGTCCATAAACATCTTCCTTTGGAAGACACGTGGAAGGCGGGAATTTGATTAGAAAAATACCTTGAGCGCGGCGCACCAACGCGCGCGCGCTCTTGTAACATCAGTGCGCGCGCTCGCGCGCGTACGTGTGGATCCCACTTTTACACGTCGGGGTGGGGTACTATTTTTAAATCCACAATCGCTTACATACGAAACATGAGGGGTCACTCTCTCTCGCGCGCGCACGCTGCTCTATTGTTTATATATGCCTTGAAAATTTGTCTGCATGTTACTTCTGTTTGTTGATAATTACGCGCAGAGGGAAACAAATTTTACTATGGCAGATTTGGTCCCAAGTTGTATAAGAGGCAAAACAATTCAATAACCACAAACTGCGCGCGTCTGCGCTTCCAAATCCTATAATTAAACATGTCACTTCGCTCGCGAAACAAAACAACTTTTACATAAAAACGACTTGTTAAAAACAAACAAAACCTAGGCCTAAAGTATTAAATCCACCTATAACCAAACACTCCACATACTAATCCCTGCTCAGCCGACCCCTAACTACATCTAAAACACCATCTTTCTCTGCGCATGAAATTGGAACTCTAACCTTCTACCATGAACAACCCAATCACATATTTTTTATATATCAGAAACCAAAATCAAGCTTTTTATGACTTCACGATAATGTCTCTTTGAGTATTAGAATTTTAAGAAGGCCCTCACATCCATTTGTATATTCTTTCTCTATCATAAAAATTTACTTTCCTTAGCTTAACAATTTGATAAAATCATTCTCTTGAACTTGTTGCAGAAATTGACAGCAATTGTAGGACATCACTGATGGAGGCAATCCATCAAGTTCACTTATAAACAGCTTCCTATCATTAGTGCGGTCTATAAACTGCACTCATAAGTTTTGTAGATCGGCTGCAAAGTCAAAATCAATCGACGTTTCCCTTTCAAAGTATACATCATTCTATCAAATAAAGACCTAGAATTAGCAGCCACGGCGAGTCCTTCTAGACATGGAAAATAAGCCATTTTTTGAACTGAATGTTGCGTGTGTGATTAGCTTCAATGGGTTTTTGGGTATGCAAATGACTGGGGGGGGGTTGACCCCTTAAATAGCAAAAATAGATAACCAAAACACAGAGGGACCAGCGATGTAACAAGATTAAACGATAAATACATTACACGTGTACATTGAGTAAAATCAGATAAAGCAAAACACGCAATCGGCCCTACCTACTGGGACGAGCTGTGTAACTTACCCAAAATATCAATGTTATAAAATGATAAATCCATCAATACCAACACACTCTTAAAGGGGTTATACGTAAATAAATTACAGTTGGACGGGTCCAATTCCAAGACAAAGCAAAACGTTTACTGTAATAATAACAGGCATTGCGTTTTCCCTGTATCTGACACAGCTCGATGTGTGGCATTTAATGCGAGAAAATATATAGTTTAATTGCAAAATTGGTCCCTCACAACTTGGGTTTAGCTTCTCATCTACTCCTTTAGGTTTTGTTATTTAAGGGTAAATGTAGTCAAACATACTACAACAACCATAAATTAAGTCATCGACAACCCACAATATTAACTTTTTGCAAAATTCACTTCATCAAAAGGTAACTATATATTGGAGATATTGTCACATAAGCAAAGCACAACTGCTCATAGAATCTATGACTCCAAACATAAAAGTCCAATACGATGTGTCCCTTTTAACTCAAATCTTAATCCGATTGCCTATTCTCTGTATTCGTCTTTTTACAACTGTATCAAAACAATGGCTAAGAATTCTTACATCCCTTGATTTCATACGTAACCGTAGCCAGATCCAAAACATAGATCCTCCTACTGGTCTTTTGTTTAATCACATTACATCTTCATTCCATTGTGTTTTTGTCTCGTTAGATACCAGAATTAAGTCCAGAAAATACACTAGTGACAACTCATTTACTCTTGGCTACACCGAGTCAGTTGATAATGTTAACATCTTGCAGTCTTGCAATGGTTTGCTTATGTGTACCGGTTAGGAGGGGACTCGTTTTTATTACGTGTATAATCCTTCCACTAATCTGGTTAAAATGCTTCAGGAAACAGATTACGCACATGATGATTCAAATTTTTATGGATGTGCTGGATTGAGATTGGCATTTGACCCTACAAAATCACCTGACTACAAATTGGTGCGTGCTGGAAGAAACTCTTGTGAGATTGTTATACAAATTTACTCTTTAGAGTCTGGCAATTGGACCCTGTGCAGGGAAAGATTTACGTACCTCTTTTTTGTACATTTCAATAGTGCAATCTATTGGAATGATGCCTTACACTAGCTAGAAACTGAGAATAGGCAGCTTACGCATTACAAGTTAAATATTGAAGACCATGAGCATCAAATAATAACAACCATACAAATCCCTCAAGACCATGAGCAACCAATTATAACAACCATGCTTCCAATGATAATAAGCGTAGGAATACATCACATGTTGCATCTGGAATGGAAATTGTTCGAGTCTATTGGGTGTTTGGTTCTTGTTCGTAGAGATTGTATTGGCTCTAGCAGGTTTAATATCTACGAGATGAGGAAAGGGTGTTCTGTGTGTTCGAGTAAATACATTGTTAATACTGATGATTTTATGAATCTACTTCCTGAAGGATGGTCAATTCAGTCTATAGTTTGGAGCATTGTTTTGGGAGAAAGGGAAGAGGATTCTTTTTTAATCATCAACTTGTCTGCAAAGGTTATACAATACAACCTAATATCAAAGACTCTGTGTGAGATTTATGATATGGGGTCTAATGAAATTGCTGATGATTACCTTCATGGTTTCATTCCGCCTTACGCTATGTATGATGTGGGATATAAAAAACTTGACTATAAGGTTTTTGAATTCATTCTGTCATCTGCTAGGGTTTGATTATCCTTCCTTGTAGAATGTTTATCTAAATTTGTTGTTACAATGGCATTAAGTTTGTTATAATTAGTTTAAATTTTTTAAATGGGTAATTTGACTATCCTACTTTCAAACATTAATATACACTCACAAAATACAGACTATACTCATGATAAACAACCATAATCGCATTAAAGTAATTAAATCGAGATTAAAGAAACCTCACAGGGACCAACCGTGCAATATAAAATAAATTAACAACCATAAATAGTGTGTAAAATGGATTATGGCGGGAGAGCGGGAGGAAGAAATCCTCACAAGGACCAACCCAAACTACTATTGAAAAACAATGTATTAAGATAAGTAAGTGTTGTAACAAGATATATACCATACACTTGTACATTAAAAACAGTGTAACAGTAACCTGCAATGCCTTTACTGTTACTCCCACAGCTCGATACATCATAAGATTCGTGAAAATAAAAATTACTATTGCAAATTTCGTCCCTCGTAACTTGGTTTTAGCTTGTCATCCACTCATCTTGGTTTTGTTATTTAAGTGTAAATCAAGGCATCCACAACCAACAATATATTAACTCTTCTTCTCCAAAAACTAAAGGTTGACTACATATTGGTGATGATGTCAGAGGAGCCCAACACAAATGCTCAAGAAACCTATGCACCACCACATAAAGTCCTTACTAAAGACGACCTTTTGACTAAAATATTTATCCGATTACTTATTTTATGTATTCATCTCTTTACATGCGTTTCAAAACAATGGCTAAAAATTCTCAAATCCCCTGCTTTCACCATTAAACGCAGCCAGATACGTAGCCTGGATTCTCATGCTGGTCTTTTTGTTAATCACATTAGATCTTCATTTGATTGTGATTTTGTGTCGTTAGATCCCAGAATTAACTCAAGAAAATACACTATCGAAAACTCCTTCACTCTTGCCTCCACTAAGGAAGCTAATAAAGTTAAGATATTGCAATCTTGCAATGGTTTACTTTTGTGTACTAGTTTGCGAAGGCATGCTTTTGATTACGTATATAATCCATCCACTAATCTATTTAAAATCCTTCTGGAACCAGATTATGCGAATGATGATTCCAATTTTTATGGATGTGCTGGATTGAGGTTGGCATTTGATCCTACAAAATCACCTTACTACAAAGTGGTGCGTGCTGGACGCACATGTTCTGACATTTTTATACAAATTTACTATTCAGAGAAATGCAATTGGATCCTGTGCAATGAGCAATTTAACTACTTCTTTTTTCTATATATTGACAGTGCAATGTATTAGAATAATGCCTTACATTGGCTAGAAACCGAGAATAGCCAGCTTACGCATTACAAGCTAAATATTGAATACCCCGATCATCCAATTATAACAATCATACAAATCCCTCAAAGCTTGCAACAAGGAAGAAACTTATTCAAGTCTTATGGCAATATACTTCCAATGATAATAACCATACAAATACCTCACATATTGCATCTGGAAGGGAAATTGTTCGACTCGCGTGGGTGTTTGCTTCTTGTTCGTAGAGATGATTTTGGCTTTAGCGAGTTTACTTTCTACGAGATGATGAAAGGGATCTATGTTTGGTCGGTTAGGTACCATGTTGATACCGATGACTTTATGACTCTACTTCCTGAAGGATGGTCGATTCGGTCCACTGTTTGGAGCATTATTTTGGGAGAAATGGAATATGATTCTTTTTTGGTGATCAACTTGTCTGGAAAGGTTGTAGAATACAACCTAATATCAAAGAATCTACAAGAAATGAATGATATGGGATCTAATCAACTTACTGATAAGATTACCATGATGGGTTCATTCCGCTTCCGCCTGGGTTCATTCCGCCTTTTGCAATGTATGATATGCGACCTAAACAAGTTGATCATATGGTTTATGAATTCATTCCGTCATATGCAAGTGTTTAATTATCCTTCCTTGTAGAATATTTATTTGAATTTATTGTTAGAATGGTTCACTAAAAGGTATTTGGGGACTGTCCAAAGCCTCTTACAGACAACATGATGAAGTAATTTGTCGTAATCACTTTAAATTTTCAAGTTAATTTGATTAATACTTGTTATCAAACATGATAATCCCTAAATAAAATTCACTTTGTATTCATATTAATTCAAGGTTAACAACCATCATCGGTTAATTATAAATGGCGGGAATAAACTAATTTAGCCGGAGAAAAATTTCCCTCACTATGCCATGGGAATAATGTAATTCAGCGGGAAGAAGAAAAGAAAAAGGCCTCACATGGACCAACCGCGCAATAGGAAAACGACAAAATAACAGAACAGTAAGAGTTACTGTATTAACAAAGTGGTCAGGGACCAACGACGCAACACGAAATAATAGTGAAAAAATGATTCTGCCCTTCAACAGAAACACGACGTGGCAAGGATAATGACGGAGATAACCGTCGTTACCCATAACGGAGTGCCAGGGACCAAACGGGTAACTACAGTGTCAAATAAGGACCCCGTATGAGAGTCCCCGTTATCTAGGGACCAAACGGGCAAACGGGGTGGAGTTTGGGGACGAAATAGTGTAATTTACCCTAATCCTAATTTCCAAACTATTTTTCACCTTCTATTTCATTTCGTAACTCCCTATCTTCTTATTCATTACTAATACTAGTTCATTCTTAACTTAAAACTTCTTTAGGTGTGTTTGGGAAGGGGTTTGTATTGTATTTTATAGGCTTGAGCTGCTAAAATAAGTTAATTTATGAAATAACTTTTGTTTGTTACAAAGACTTATGAAAATTTTTGTAAGCCATAAGCCTTTATAAACCCAAACCCATTGAAAAAGACTTATAGAGACTTATAGCTAGTAAAATTACTTAAACACCCTTTAAAATATAATGAATTATCACGCAAAAGTTGTAATATGTGTGAATTTAATTTAATACATTTTTATGTGATTTTACATTAATAAGCTTTAGCTCCAACTAATTCGCCAACCAGAACCATTAAAATATAAGCTTCAACTTTCGACTTATAATATAAGCTCTAGACCAAGCTCTAACATCTCCCCAACCTATTTTGCAAAACATACCTTCATCTAAGTTCATGGTTTCAAATATCTTATTTGTTTTTCTGGTACCGGTGTTTAGCCGACCATCACTACATTAGCACACACTCTTGTCATTAAGCCACTATAATTATAATTAACGAGGTTTTATGCTAAAGATTAACTTTGCAACTTCAATTTTTTTTCTGGGCTAAAATTGTGAATAGCGCAAAGTTTAGGGTAGTTTTCGTAATTTACCGCATAGTGTGGGGGGTATTTTGCCAAATTATTTGTTGCGCCGAATTTATAAATAACGTAAAGTTTAGAGTAATTTTCGTAATTTGCCGCATAGTTGTTTAAAAAGGGGATCGCATACATTGTCATTCAACTTAGTTTCTGATTACGCAAACAAACTTAGAAAATTCTTTGATTCACTTTTAATAAGAATTTAGCCGTTGAAAAACTTGTGTTTTATCTTTTACATGTTCATATCTTGTTTTAAATTAATCTTTATATTATTAGACATGAAAATTGGTTAGTTTAACTTAGTTAATACTTTGTAACCAATTAAACAGGAGCAACAAATGTTATCGACCACATGTAAACATAATAGGTGTAGTGATAGTCGGCATGTGATCAAAGGTAGTTGACACATGGTTAGTGCACCACTACGCAAAGTGTAAGACTGGTGATAATAGTGACCTTCATCCCACCCCAATATCCTATGGCACATCATTTTTCTCTCTTATAGACTACTTCATGACCCTCATAGTGTAAAAGGAGACCGCAAACACCACTTTTAAATTTGTGTTCTCATTTTTTTAAACATTAAAATTAAAAGTTCATTAATAATTAAAAAAACATTACAATAGAAACTAAAAACATAATCTAATAGTATAAATTGTGGCGCTCTATGATCTTTTTCTTCAGGGCTAACATCGACACTATTTGTCTTCCGATGAAATGGTCATGGGGTTCATTTTTTGGAAAAGGTAAAATAAATAGAATAAAATGGAGTATTTACAAGAAAATGGCCAAAAAAAGAGATTGATTAGGACAACCCCCTAACCAACCCAATTCTTTCCTAAGATAAAAAACATCAGGACATGGACATGCCCAATATAATACAAAAAACAATATAACAATGAAAAACTACTGTTAATGTCCAAAACTGCTAATACAAAACAAGGACTACCAATATCAAAAACTCTATATGTCTTCAAACAGACCATATATTAAAAGTCATCACACATATGCCCAATCTCCAAGAACATTAGCAGCAGAATAGGATATCCATAAGATCAATGTGAAAATCATGACACAGTTTATCCACAAAGTCTGCCTCATCAAATATCCTCTCCAAATAAAACCATGTGGGATAAAACCTTGGAAAGGAAAAAGAGTGTAGAAAACATATGGATAAGCCATAAACCTATATGACCCATAACCCAAACAGTCTATAAACAACCCATATAAGAGGGTATCCATCTCAGCGTCTTTGTAACCTTTATCGATAATGTAGACTTTGTTACAACTTCAAAAGCCACAACCCATGAAATTCCAAATAGTGTTATTGGTATAAAAACTAATCCCAAACACCCCTTATCCATAGGAAAAGTGCACCAATAAAGCCTGGATTATCCAAACACCCAGGAAAAGTGCAGGTATGCATAATTTACATCCAAACCCATCCAGCTGATCAACCAAGCAACAAATATATTACCAGGAAAAGTGCGCCAATAAAGCCCGCATAAACCATTATTCGAACACCCAGAATAACTGTAGAGATAAGAACTAATCAGCCGGTCTATATCCAAATACCCTGAATACTTGCAGATATTCAACCAAAGAAGAAAACAAATGAAGTAACCAAAATTAGCTCAGAACCTTCATACAAATTCTGAAATTATAAGTCGAAATACCAACATGAAACTGAAAGAAAATGCAAACATCCTTCAATTCCAAAACAGTGCAAGTAAACCAAACAACCAGACCAAACCAGAACCTGGTACAACCTTGTAACCAACTGACCCAACGCTGATACAGAATAAGCTCAAGAAAAATAAAACAGACCCTGGTGCATCCTTGTAACTAGCTGAAGCAAACTATATTACACTGAACTAAATCACATCTCAGAAATTACAGCACACACTGAACCAAGTCCATATTATCAGAATGAGCGCAACGGACCAAATTACAGCTTTAATAATGCACCACATCTTACTGAAGCATCAACAAGGACTAAGAACACTCGACAATTTCCACATACCCATCAGCATACACTGAGCCAACAAACACCTTTAAAACTCCTATATACATTGATACATGACCCATTGATAAAACGACGAACACTAACTGACCCAAATTGAAGAAACAATTAAACAATCATTATACTTCAAAACATGCCTCCTATAAAACATAATTGCAATGAAAATGATATCTAAGAATCCAAACAGTCCATCTTAAACCAATAACCTATAACACCCCCAAAATCATGCAGCGGAAAGGTAACCGGGGGCGTTAAAAGAACGACCTCTATACGAGTTGTTTGAAAATCATCTCGTTAATACATAGAATTTAAATAAGGTTAAAACAAAGTAGTCCCATAGTTTAACATCAAAAGAAATTTATAGTTTTGTTACAACATAACGAGAATAGTTTAAATGCAATAAAAGTCTCATGGGATGTAGCAATGATGATGTAGACTCCATGCACGTTGTAATATTCTTATGAGTTAAGCACCTGAGAAATAAATGCTTAAAATGTCAACAATAATGTTGGCGAGTTCATATGTTTAAATAAATATTAAGTTTGGACCCCAAGATTTCAAGTGTATGACTATTGTAACACATACAATATCACAAAAAGTAACTACGATTGAGCTAAGCTCGTGACACCGAAGCTAGAACAATAGTTATGTGCACGCAAATCAATACAAAGTAAGCTGCCCGATAGGGGTCTAACCTGAGACCACCTAGAGTTCCCAAATGGCATACATCCGTTTGATTGGTACCCCTGATTTAAGTAAGCGCTACTTACTCGGACGGGGATGTTAATCCCATTAGATCTATTTTCAACACTCGTGCTTACATAAGGTAATTAATGGTTCATGATAGTGGGCATAGTGGGTTAATGGTACTTAGGCTAATTTCAAAACCTAAATACTTGCAACTAACCAAGATCTTTATAAAACCCTAACTCTTTCAAAACCTTAACTTAAACCCAAGATTTATTCCCTTTTTCTTCTTGCAAACACCTTAAACAACCTTAGATCAGACACCTTTTATCCTCTCTTCTTTATAAAATACTTAACAATTTTTTGAAACCCTAGATCTAAAAAGCTTAAGTGAGTCGTTGTTTTTTAAGAGACAAGAGGGAGAGAAAAGTGTTTTGGTGAGGTGATGAAATGAAGTGTAAACCCTAGTATGTATAAGTGTGTATATATAAGATGCTTATGGGATACGAATAAAGGTGTAGAAACCCCAAAAGAAAATGACATCTTAATAAGTCACTATCCAAGTCTTAGGTGCTGTTTGTTTATTAAGAGGCTCTGAATCTGAATTTGATTTGCACATCTGAATCTGAATATTCAGTAGAAAAGTATGAATCTGGTTTCCATCTTAATTTGAATAAGTGGTTGAGAAATTTGAATCTGAATGAAATAAAACTGCTTGTTTTGGTAAAAATGTTTAGATGTGTTAAACTATAGTTTTTACAATTTAAATATAAAACGACTGCATTCGCACAAGAAATAAACGTCAATAAATAAAAAAACCAATTCTATAATATAATCAATTTAAAGTTTGAATTGAACTTCTTAAAACGATTAACTAAATGAGTCGCGTTATCAATTTGAACAAAATATGAGTTGACACATATCATCTTATACTCTTTATCTAACAATATATGCAAAGATTCTATTTAATAATTTTAATACTCTTTATGTAAATGTACATGACCTATGTAACATTTTTATGATGTTCATAACATACTTGTTATGAGCAGATTAAACTTAGTCTAAAGTTGGTGTGCGTCCAAAGACGTTTTTCATTGTACGCGGGATAACTTCCTGGTTTTTGGTCAAATTGAGTACGTAAATGTTCGTAGTAAAAATAATGCAAGTTAATAGAAAAATATTAACTTGGAAAATGCCGGTTGTCAAATAACCAAACATCCTGAGAATTTCATAAGCTGCATCCAAGATGAGAGAATAAACCTAAACCTGGTGTAAATATTCAAGATATTGTAGAACATGATGCCTTTCTCCATTTTTTCAATTTGTTTAAATTTGAACTTTTACGCTTCAACTCAAATTCTTTCTCCCACACTTCGTGCTCCCTTTTACGAGCCTCTTCCTCTACCAGACGCTTTCGTTATTTAGTTTTCACTTGTCGACTCTTCAACTGAATATAAGAGTCTCAGGCTTTCAACCTGTTATCCCAAACACATGATTTGATGTTTTTACATTTGAACCATATCAAGAACTGGTTCACTAGTAGTTGAAGATTCTAAAGGAACGATGGAGGATGATGGCCCTTTCTTCTTGGCCTTTGCTATGTCCCGACCCATTGTACCCGAACCTCTTCTTTCTCCTCAGCGGCTTTCTTTACTTACCAAAACTGATACGGAAGTGCAAAAACTAAACGGACACAAAACATCGCATAAACCAATGACATTAAAACAAGACCAACTAAATGGACATACCGTTATAAATCTATTCTTGTAAAACGAACCACAAAAAATAATGCAAACATACATTAAACCATAAAAACGCAAAACCGCGCGACAAACAAAAACAATATCTAAAATAGAGCTAAAAATCCTAACATTTCAACACGCAACACCTTTATCCAAATCGCACCATAAAAAGGAGAAAACCCCAACACGCCACAATATTGAACTGAGTTCTACCAAAGCATTGAACATTACGACATGCAACTGTCCAATCTTAAAAACAAACAACTAACATAATCTGTAACACCAAAACCCAAAATCTCAGCCAACTAGCAGATATGCTTAACTATTACACCTATCATTCTGACCAAAAACCTTAACACAATTACAACCGATGAAGCAAAAAAAAACTTTTTAATTCACACGAGACACAACTAAAGATAAAAAATCAAAACCACTTACATGCAACAAACAACATCAATGTGGATGTTGTTGACCGAAATAAAATAGACCTGTTGCATGCTTCGATCTTTCCACTACCTACAAACCCATTGCATGTTCTGATCTCTCAGTATGCGCGTGTGTTGGTGAGTGTGTGTATGTGTGTATGTATGTGTGTGTGTTGGTGAGCATGTGTTTATCCCGCCATATGTATATCAAAATGACCCGCCCTAAAAACAACGTCGTTTGACCTCAAACTACCGTTTGGGCCAGCCCACTGACACCCGACCCTGACTTAAGTAAAAAACATTGTCGTTTTTACTCTTTTAGAACAATGTCGTTTACTTCGCTATTGTATTTAAGTGTAACATCGTTCGTCTGGCAGACCTTTATTGGGCCAAATCCCCTTGGAGGACGCGTCGCTATCCAAAGGTGTAGGGGGTGATTGGGTTGTCTGAGTAGACCGACCGAGTTCTCATATACCACTACCACTAGTCTAATATATTATGTAGGATATTGGAAATCATAACACAATGAAAGATAAATGGGTTAGCCGAATCTAGAGAGAGAAAGTGAGAGAAAACTTATTAGTGAGAGAAAATGTAACTTCTATAATGAAATGACTAACCACCTCTTCCATGGCATGGAAGAGGCTTATATAGTGTCTTACAAACTGGCCCACGGGCCGTGGCATGGGCTTACACGTTGGGTATAATTACCCGACCCAATACCAAATGTCATAC
>BQNB010051860.1:0-30019 GCA_026074375.1 Tanacetum coccineum
AAAAGTAACGCGTATCGGACCAAAATAAATAGTGACGAATAATAGGAGTCGTAAAATGACCTGAAATTGAGAAGTGTTACACCATGAAAAAGCAGAAGCTTTTTGGCTTAAAAATAAGCTACGAAAAGCTTAAATAAGCTACGAACACCATCGAATAAGTAAACCACAAACACAAAACGCTCCTAGGCTCTGATGACAATTGTTACCCATAAAGATTCTAGCTTAAAACTAACGATCCGGAGGTCGGGGAGGATAAAAGAAATAAGTAGCCATATTATTAAGAGAGAAAAGTAGAGAGGGAAAGATGTGTGTGTTTTCTAGAGAGAGAAACACACACACTTTATGAAATACAAATAATTATCCTCACCCTCCTACGGAAGTATAGGAGGGTATATATAGGCGTGTGACTTGATTACTATCCTAACTTGACATTATTAGTCCCTATAAGTCACGCCTTACAATATCTAGTATAATTTCGTATAAGTCGACATATTTTAAGGCTAACAGATAACATTCTTGTTCGACTTATATAAAAATAAGTCTAAAAGTTCCGATTATGTGCGTCAATAAAGGCGCGACCGACTTAAGTAGAAATCTCGTACAACACTTAGAACTAAACATATAGAAATACGTCATCACTTTCTTCGCGACAACGTCCAGAAGGGCAACATTTCTATCGAGAAAGTTGCATCCGAAGATAACATAGCTGACATATTAACTAAACCCTTAAAACATGAAGTATTTAATTATTTAATATTAGGATTAGGAATGATGGAACTCATCATGGATAGTGATCCTCCATCCTTCCAATAATAATAGTAAGAGAATATCTAATGAAGTAATTAATCATTATTCAAAAGATATTAATTCTCATTACATGTTCCAATTACAAACTTCTAATCATGAACTTAATTGAGATTAGAATTTTTAAAAGATAAAGAAAATATCAACAAAATGACCATAGATGTTTTCAAAATCTACATGTATGGTCAATACATGATATTACAAAATTGATTGAAGAAGACGAAAAGAACAATCATCGAATTACAATTCACACTTGTGTTGGCGATGTTTTGTTGAGTCTAAATTTTCATAATGCGTGTGTTATTAGCAATGGTCAAATATATGCTAAAAGTTAACACACTCCTAGTAGGATCGACTACGTTGAAATTCCATCGGGAAATTCATGACAAGTTGCACAATTCACTCAAAACTTGGACGTCGACTTCAAAAATTGAATCACACATCCCTAATAAAATATATATCACACCCCAATTGCCAAAAACATAACACCATATCCCAATTTGGTTAAAAACCAACTCTGTCAGTTTTCAAGAGTGTCACAGATCCACGGATCCACCCATTGGGAGATCCATTCCTTCTTAGGTAGATCCGTGTGTCAGAAAACGTGGGTACTTACCAGGTTTAAACCAATTGGGACCACAAAACTCATTATCTAAACACACACTAACGAACCAAACACCTAAAACCCTTAAACAAAAGCTATAAAAATCGGCAATTGGAGCAATTAAACATAAAGATCATCAACAAATCATCAACTATCATCAAAAACTATAAGTGATTTCATCTTATTTTCTTTTTAATTTTGAGTCAAGGGTTTTGATTTTGCACCAAACCAAATAATTTAGGAATTTTGATATTTCTTACAATTTCTACACAATTAGGACTATGATATAGTAATGTATAACTATTATGTTTCCTGTAGACATTAAGATTACATAATTGAAGGAGTTAGTGAAAATAAATTTTTGACAAAAACCCTAAATTGTAATTTTTGAATAAAAACCTCACGTCTAGGAATATGTTTTTCAAAACAAGTGTTGTTTAACTACATTGTTAATACAACGCAAAAACGTTTTTTTATGCATTAAGTCTCATGAATGTTCATAACGAAATGTATAATTCATATGCATCTTTTGTTTCATTCGACTAGAGCAATATCAAACATAGGTTGTGCGTTAAGGTTTGCTTAATACTAGTATTATTACTATTTTTATTTTGTTCGAGTCAAGCAAACTGCACATCCATATTTCATCCATATAGTTACACACATTGAAACATCTACAGTATTATTCGTTTAAAATATTAAGTCCTTTTAATTCGATCTATAGGTGAAATCACGCTACAACTAATCCAAATAGATTACAAACTCACTGAAGTATACCTACCAAGAATTCACCGCTCAAGAAAAATAGATGAAGATCTTAGGGAATCTTACCGTACTCTAGAAAAGCGTCTCTTCTATGAAGGAAGATTCGTCGCTCTATCTTTCATTAAAGCAAACAACATGCTTCCATCCTTTCAAGCCGTAGGTGTCGAGTCTTTTCTCACTCTTGATGTACCCATTTGTCCTCGATTCGTAGCTAAATTCTACCATAGTCTTGAAATCAAAAGAGAAGAGGAGGGATTTCCTTACATTGAGTTCAAGCTTGGTCAATTCACTTTCGAGTTAGATACATCTCAACTCTATTGAATCTTTCAAACTCTAAAAGCTCTGATAAATGTTCTACACTAGTAAATCGTCACTAAAATCTCTTGATGATCATCCTAATAGTCGTTTCTTTAGCCCTAAGCATGACCTTGTTAAAAAGAACATCACCATTCCTAGAACCACTCGAACCCAACTTCAAAGAAACCCCAACAAACTCCATATAGATGATCTTCGTCCTGAACTTAGAGGATGGGAACTCTTTCTTAAAGAAAATTTCTTTTGCACCATTGGTGATAGGGATCACGTAAACGCATGCACCGCTTACATGCTTTACTACCTAACCATCAAAAGAAAATTCAACTTCACCACCATGATTCTTTACCAAATGGAGGAAGTCAAGAAAGATACCAATGCTCCCATGCCATTCGTTATGCTCTTGGCTCGTCTCTACAACCACATCCTCCAAACAAACCCTCAAGCCATTGTCCTACTAGCTAGGTTCACGTTTCATGAACGTGTCATGAATCCCTTGGACATTTCAAAGAATCATACCAAGGAAAAAGGAAAGAGAGTAGCCTCTCCCTCGGCCTCTACATCTTCATCTTCATCGTCTGATGGAAATGAAGCACCATCATTTTTAGAATTTTATGAGGAACTTTCTGACAATGAGGACCTAACCGATGCCCAAAGAGAAAAGAGAGGAATGTTTAAATGCTTGAACTGTTACTTCGGCACCATCACCAAGTATTTGAAGAATCAAAAGTGATTGATGCACATATGTTAGCTGTATGTGGTTGTTTACTATTCGTATTATGGATACTATGATTAGGATAATGTTTTCCATGAATATTTGGTTGTGTACTGAACTAGTTATGAACTTTGATGCTTGCATGCTAGTTTGTTAGAGTTTTGGATGCAAAAATACAGTTCTGGTCATATTTTTGGATGACACGGATCCACAGATCCACCATATGGTAGATCCGTCTGTGGTTTAGGTAGATCCGTCCATCACCAGGCCAGGCGCCAAAATTCGAATTTTCTTGATTTTTAACTTTATCTACTTTATCTTATAATCATGCTATATGATACTATGTGGGATTTTAAACCTTAGGATAAAACATGTTTTCCATATAATCCAAGAACCATTATACAAAACACCTCACCACTTTCACCATATAATCATCACCCTCAAACACAATTTTCTTCACAATTCTCATATACAAACCTCACTAGCTCATCACCGTGACTAGTTCATTCAAAACAAATTCACCAAATTTCAAGAAAAAAACCTCACATTGGGTAGTCAAGTCACCAACCTATGTCAATCTCACACCCTCAAGTGAGGAACACCAAAATGAGAAAACTTCATCACCACCTCCTAGAAAGAAATCCATTTTGACCACCACAAGCTCTATCAAAATCCATCTCTAGCAAGAGTGTATACTATACCTCATCATCATCTCCAAGTGGGTCTCTGACACCAACTCACGTTGCACCTCCACCCAAACTCCGTTTTGTCACCCCACTAAAACTTAAACCTTAAGAACTTCCACCACTAGCCTCATCACCAAATAACCCTTATGTGTCAACTATGGACACTTGGCCACCGGGCCCTTCCAATCCATCTCCACCACCATGTGTCACACGATCACCACCCGGGTTTCCACATCCACCACCATGATTTGAGCATCTAACACCAAATCAATCATTGTTTATTAACATTAACAACAATACACCTCACCTCCACAACAATGGAGCTCACCAAGAAAACAACCCATACTTGCCACCAAATATTGGAAATCAAGATTTTCCTCACCCTCCAACAAACATTTTGGATTTTGTAAATCCAAATGACATGCCTCACCTCCATAATATGTTTTGTCAATGTTGTAGCACAACAAGGCATGAGATCCAAATGCTCTGAAACCGTGTCAACTACATGTTCTCATACATTCGACACCATCTCGGCTCTTCATCAAATCCATCGTACTTCCCGCATTAGCCGCATTGAAATATCACCTCAACCCTTCGGATTATATGGGAAAATGACATTTGTCCCAAGATTTAGGATTTTTTTTCTTTTCTAGATTATTTTTCTTTGTGTCTAATGGGATTTCAAGCCAAATTTTATGTTAATTTCCCTTATAATGGATTTAACATTATCAAAATTGTTTTGGTGATACTTGATTGCTTATTGTGTTATATGTCCTTGTGTTGTTGCCATATATATTTTCTTGTCTGCTAACTTTGTTTTGTAGCAAGCATCCATAGCTCGATTCCTTGGTGCCCCAAGCAAGGGGGCATACACCAAGGGGGAGCACTTGCAATATAGCCTTTATTTTTTACTTTGTATTCGTCACCAAGTCACTTAGAATTCATCAAAACATGACTTGCAAGGAACGCCTCTACAACACTTTTTGCTTCGACAAAAAGGGGGAGAAGATATGTAAACTCATCCACTAAATACTTATTTAGTAACTTTTAAATACACATGAGTTTATATTTTGTCATCATCAAAAAGGGGAAGATTGTTAATACAAATATTCGCATAAAAACGACATCTATACCTAATGATCTTCATGTTTTGATAATAACAAATATAATGTCATACTACGTAAAAGTTTACGTAAACAAGTTATTTAGTCGAAAGTTTACTTGACGACGACAAATCACTTAAGGTATGAATATGGCATTATTAAACATAGTTAATGATCAAAGAAAAATATTATCATTTGCATAAACCTTTTCTAATCAAATGATTTAAACAAACACATGATTAATTATAAGCTAGTTATGTTAATCATGTAAGACAAAATAGGATTAACCATAAGTGGAAACAATCTTTCTAAATCTTTTCAAATCTTCCTAAATCTAGAAGATATTTCCTTATTAGTGATAAGAAATATTTTACTTTAGAAGAATCTAATAAACTAGATTTATAAGTACAAAACAATATTTTGTTAAGATTTGGGGTTAATCATAAAAAGACAAAAGCTGTCCCAGCTGCACCCAACGGATCCAGCAAAACCAAAGGACGAATCTAGGTTTAGTTGGATCTGTGGATCCGTGCGATAGCTGATTGGGACAGATTTTGAATTCCAAATGTTGCCTATAAATAACAACCTTAAGTCTTCATTTTAAACAACTATTCACAAATATTTTTCTCTTTAGCTTTTATCATTTTCATAATCTTTTATCATTATACTTGTTTCATAATCCATTACAAGTGATCAACTCATTCCACTCTTTAGTGAAGAACACTAACGAAGATGTGAAGCTTCAAATGTTATTAGTTTAGTTGTGTTATCACGGTTGTGATAATCTTGTATCTCTTGTGTTGTGTGTTGTGTGTATCATATGTGTATGATAGGTTAGTATTTAGGCCACAAAATACATAGTGTGTTAGATTGGTTCTATCTCGAAGTAGAACTCGGTATTTAGCTTAGTACCAGAAAAAGTGTAAGCGAGGTGTACAATTTTCTCCACCTAAAAGGAGCTTGTTGACATAGTGAAGAAAACTCTCAAGTTGGGTACTTGGGGAGTGGAGTAGGGCGAAGAGGAGCTTGTTGACATAGTGAAGAAAACTCTCATTGTGTCATCGGTTTGATCTTTCTTATCTTTACTTGTTTATACTTCGTAGATTACTTATTTATTCATTGCATCGCTATCATATACACTTGTGTATATCTCTTGAATTCACATAAGTCGACAATCTAAGTTTTATTTTTAAAATGGTAAAACTATTCAACCCCCTTCTAGTTTCCACAATTTCAGTTTATTTATTGTGTTTAGGTACAAACCACTACTACACAAAAGGCTATAAACACCCCCAAATAGAGACCGGTTATATAAAACCCAGTTCCTATGATAAGAAACTAGTGGGAATGGAACGAATTGGGATTGGTTTTCTTGAAAAAACCAGTTTTCATACTACAAAACGCATAAAAACCGGTTCAACGGGTGAAAACCGGTTTTTTACACAATCAAAGACACTGGTGTGTAGGTAACAACATGTCTCTTTGTATCTATGTTATAGACACTGTTTTTGAAGAAACCACCGGTGTGAGTACTCTTTATTTTAAACGTTCGTCCCTCAACGACTCCACCCCATTGCACACCTAAATTCCGAAAATAATGTGCAAATAATAATTATAAAACACCATAAATGCTCTTAACATAAGCATGACCACCACATTTTCGTAAAATGCAAAAAAGAAAAAAAGAATACCAAAAAAATCGTAATTGCTAACATAAAGTATTTTGCTAAAACTTTCATGTTAGCACTATATTTGGATAATGTATATTTTTGTAACATTCATCTGCGTATATTTGAAGTATAACTCGTATGCGTTTATTATAATACTAGTTCGATACTAATTTAACGGACGTTATATTTATATTTTCCCCATTTAAAACTAATTTTTAGAATTGGAACATATCAGAATGTCACCTAAAATATCAGTTATATGGACGTTGTCACTAAGGCAGGCTCGCGCTCGGCTTGGCTCGTTTCCACCCCTAGTTCAGTAGTTTGTATATACAAATTTTGTTTTGATTTTTAATGTCTTTCATCATCATTGAGATACACTTAGAAATCTTTTATCTAGTAAAGGAAAACGTAAAGTGAGAATTTTCTTATTTCAAAAAAAGATCGTTTCTTTATTAGGAAACATTCTCTTGATTATATTTTATTTTTTATAAAATAATTTAATAAGTAATCTTAAATATTTCTTTATTTGACTAAAATTTATAAAATTCGTTTTTATTTGTTTTTTAGAAAAACTAGGTACAAAATAACTTAAATAAAAACGGAGTTAATAACAAATACTTAAGGGTTAAAAACAAAAGCTATAACCAAAAGCCATAAAAATAAGCCGGACCACAATAAGTTCCATAATAAGCCGTGACTTATTAGGCCGTGGGTCATATAAGCCCCAAAAATAAATATTTAGCTTATAAAATAACCCAATAAGCTATAAGTTATTCTAGTTCTTAAAATAAGCTATCATAATAAACTATAAAAATATGACAAGAATAGGTAATAACCAAAATCGCTTTTTCTTTGTTTCCTTTTTCATTCGAAAATAAATAAGCCATAAATAAGCCGTATAAGCTTATTTTAAGTGGCCAAAAATAGAAATAGGCTACTAAGTATATAAATGTTATTCAACCATCACGTCCAAAATAATAAAATGGTATTTTCCTTGTGCCGTTTTTCCCACGTTCGAACCAAACAACACCCCTTTTTATTTATTTCGAAACTTTTAGCTTTTGATTTTTAGAAAACAAACCGTACAACCAACATCTATGCATCATAAAGCATTCAAAAGTAAAATAATATGTGAAATAAGATGACTTACAAAAAGAGGGTTTTAAGGATGAGATTTATACGAAACCGACAACCCAAACGTTGTTTTAAAGAAACCACGCCTATTAGAATCAACCCGGTAATGTTTTAAACCTTCATGTTTCCTGATCAAAATCAAAATAATGAGTGTGTGTGTGTGTTGTGTGTAGTCGGACGAAATAACACAAGAGAAGAAAGGAAGAACAAAAAATGGAAGTGTGTGTAAAATGAATGAGATGTGTGTGTTTTTGAATAATATAAACAAAAGAAGTACCAAGGGTAAAGACAAAGTAGCTTAAGTGTTACATTGTGTTTCCTTTGTAATGCTCGAACCGTTTTGGTACCCTAGGGGGATCCTAGGAGCGTTTTGGCTCTTGTCGGGTTACTTAATGATCATAACTCGCGATTTAAAATGTGACCCAAAGTTTTCTTGTATTTTTAATGGATGTAAAAATGTTTTTAGATGAACTTTGAATATTTACACTATGAATAAATAAGTTAAATTGTTCTAAATTTATTATGGACCATTAACGGACGTGTCAGAACGCGTTGTTTGATATTTTAAGCCGTTTGCGGGATAATCTCCCAGAAATTGATCAAACATAAATATAATCATCTATAATGATATAATTAAAGAGAATAATAGCACTAACGATCAAATAGATAATAACTTGATTACCATTAATCACGAAAATTGATTTGACAAAAACAGAAAATGATAAAAGTCAAAGGACTAAAATAGAACATTATAAACTAGAAAATCCGCAAGGGATTCTACCCCCTTAAAAAGAATTTCGCCCCGAAATTCAACTAGTACTAGAGCTAAAAAGATGTGGGTATTTGAGTTTCATCTGATCCTTACGTTCCCACGTAAATTCAGGCCCTTGTTTCGAATTCCATCGAACCTTAACGATAGGAATCCTACTCCGCTTCAGTTTCTTGAACTCTGGTCTAGAATTTTCCACAGGCTCTTCATAAAGTAAAACTTAGCATCCACTTGGATTCCTCTAAAGGCACATT
The DNA here is from genome assembly GCA_026074375.1 of Tanacetum coccineum. Lineage (NCBI taxonomy): Eukaryota > Viridiplantae > Streptophyta > Magnoliopsida > Asterales > Asteraceae > Tanacetum > Tanacetum coccineum. Next base: position 8,820 of record BQNB010051860.1, read on the forward strand.
GTAGTGTTGGGTCGGCCAAACTTCTTGGATTCGACACATGAAACGTGTCATGACCATCATTTAACTCTTAAGTAGTCTTAGTCATAATAAGTGAAGACATCAATAACGTTACATTTATACTACTTTTATTTCAAAATAAGTTACCCACTTTTATATAATTATTGCAAGAATTTGTACTTAATTGCTTAAAAGTGTTATTTGCAGTAATTAAGGAGTGATTTGTGAAGACATGTCAAAAGGCGCATATTTTGGAGCTAAAACGATGATATTTGAAGATTGCTTATTTCTGACCAATACGCCGTATCCAGAAAAGAGATACGGCGTATCAGCGCCAAGAAAACGCGCAATACCAATTCCCAACACGGCGTACCCAACTTCTACCATACGCCGTATCCAGCTGGATAGACATTCAAAGATACAGAGATAATTATATTTTGGGAATGAATATTTGATTGATTATAAACTTAGCGCGCACTCCAAGGAAAATACTGAATACGCGTATTGGCCTACGCTCAAATACGGCGTATCAGTTCTTATTCAGACACTATAAATAGACGACTTCAAAAATAGTTTTCGTGTGCAAAATGCACATCTCAATACCATACACATAAAAGACAATTTTTCTAAAGAGAAGAAGAGCAGCCAAAGGTCAAGCATCGATCACGATTCCATAGAAGACACCATGTAATTCCTATACTCTTGTAATCATTTAATTTTTGGTACGTCGGTAAAACATTTAGATTATCCTTGGTTATTGAATCACGCTTGTAGAATTCTAATGGTTATGGGCTAATACCCTAGGGTATTAGCAATCTTAATGAAGATTTAATGTTTGGTTTGTTTTAAAATCAATTTCTTAATTTATCGTTGAAAAGTTAAATTCTGTTTATCACATGATACTTGACAACGTGTTTGAAATATCACCTATCATTCAACTGGGTCTAGTGACACCTAACAAGTGAACTAGATACTAGGATAGCTCTCCATATCGTGTTTTATATTACTGGACCAATAGGATCACAAATAATGTTCTGTCTTTGTCTTTAAATTAAGAGCTTAGTTGGACCGCAGGTGACCTGTAATGTTTCAACAAGTATGTTCTTAATTAATTGATAAAGATTTGAACAATTAACTACTATTATATAAAAATACCACAAACAGTAAGTAGGTAAAGTCCCAATGGTCTAGTGTTTGACAAGATCACCATTGCTTTAATCCCTAGATAGATTATAATTAAACTAAAAGGATACTTATGCGGATACATTTAATGTACTAGGATTCAGACGGTCAGGTCTAGGATGATGCCCCGCCTAAGTCTTAAGAATGATATGCCTTAAGATAAGAAATCATTCCACTAAATAAACAAACCAACGTTAATCGGAAATTAATATGGCTAATAGCGTTTCTTATCATTTGGCTTGTACCACTCTTTATTCTTCTGATTTTTTCTTCATTTTTATTGTGTTCAGAATTGATTATTTGTCACCATAAAACCTGTTGCCAATCTGCCAGGCTGAAAACCCCCAGCATCATTAGAACCGTTATAGCATCAGGTTTAACTAGTAATTAGAATTAACTAAAATTAGAGTAATTCAAATACCGATAGAATAATAAGTTATCGACCTTGCTCTTAGTGTTCGACACAAATCAAAACCCTACTTACCACGAACTCCACCCGGTCAGGTACATTGCCCGTTAAAGTGCTGTTTTAGGATAAGTCGGTTAAATATAAATTTAAAACTTGATGATTAATAAATTGACCCTACAGACATCACATCAGTTTTGGCGCCGCTGTCGGGGAGTGAAAAGCTTAACCTTTAATTTTATTAGTATTTCTAACCATTAGTTTAGAATAATTAAATTAGTGTACTTTAATTCTGTTTGTATTAATTGTGTGTTTAAATTCCAGCTTTATTTAATTGTTTTCATAAGTTCTCTGCCTTGTAGTCTGTTTTCTTGTTCCTTATTTCCAGCATAGGTTTATCATGGATGATCCAAACATCACTATGGAAGAATACATCAGACTCGAAAAAGAAAAGGCTCGAAGACATGGTCAAACATTTAATTGGCAAACTGCCACATACGGCAAGATGAAATATTGTATAAATGAGGACGATAGCTTCACGAATCTCGAAACTGAATACCCAGCTATAGTCTTGAAGATACACCCGAAGCAACACTCCTCATTTGAACCTCTGGAAAGTCCATCTTGAAGAAACGAATATTGACTTTAAAATACTTTTTAAGAATCCGACGATGAAGATTACATGGTAATTTTTGACGAAAATTCATTTTCTTGTAAAATAATTTCTGTCGATAATTTAAAAACGGATTTGGAAAATGAGAATGATAAAGTCAATATGCCATCATCTCCGTCACCAGAACCTACGATTGGTTATATTGACGATTTAGACTTCTTTAAAGATTTTAAGAATAAATTCCCATCCATCGATTAATGATCTAAAGTCCTAAATCAGACCCACTATTGAACTTCAGTAGTTCTCAAATATTCGATAAATTTGAAACATCATTGTCCGAATATGATGAAGAAGAACAAAATGTTTTATACTTTAATGATTCATTTCCTCTTGACATAATTTTTCCCTATAATCTAAAAATGATCAAGGACAATGATGATAAATATCGATATAACACAGCCTTGTAGAAGTAACGAAATAAAAATTGGATGCTAAAAGGATAAATAACTTCGATACAAATCACGAAAAAACCAATAAAGTTTTTCAACCAAAAATGTTTATCATAACCTTGAATGCTACTATCGATAGCTGGAATTATTTTAACAACTGATGCCAACAAATCCATCAAAAATTTATATGCGCCATTAGGCATCCCGTTCGTCCCTAAGCGAGTATAGAAGCTGGTGGCTCACACAAGAATATTACGGGAAATACCCAAGGTACGTTTTACTATGTTAAAATCTTTGAAAAATTGGTCCCCACAAATGAATACGGCGTATTAGGGCAACACATATACTCCGTATCAACCATTTTTAACTTACTTTGACTAAGTCAAACAATAATGTCCAATACGCCGTATTGGACACTTCCCTATACGGCGTGGGTATAAAAACCCAGCTAATACGCCGGATACCTTTTCACACACACTTTTCACTCACATTCAAAAAACGAAATTACCGCGCCTCATTCATCTCGAATCTTAATCCATTTTTTGTTTTATCTCTCAAATCCTAATCAGAAGGTATGTTACCCTACTCTCTTTTAATTTCTTTCGAATAAAACTAGGGTTAGGGTTTGATTTAGAGTGAGGATTTTCATTTTGCCGTATGCCCTAATAATATTGCCCTATTTGAGTTAGTTAAATTTTTGATATTTGTGATGTTGAACTAAATAAATGTAGAGGGTCAACAGGTAGAAAGGGGGGAAAACATAATTTTTTTCTCTACTGAAACATACGGCGTATTCATTTCCGTGAATACGGCATATCGAATATTGTTCCCCAAATATTCAGAACCTATACTACTATTCATTATTCTGGATACGGCGTATAGGTAGCTTTTCAAAACCCTCAGTGTGGTCCCTTTAATACGGCGTATTCACTTACCAATACGCCGTATATTCATAAAAATCTTTGTACGGCGTATTTAATCTACCCTATACGTCGTATCTTCATAAAACCACTATATGGTGTATTTATCCTTATACGCCGTATCTACCCCTGGAATGAAATGGTTAAAAAAGTAATTTATATGTGTACTGACTTGATATTTCTTGCAGATATGGCACCTTTACCACACCGCGACCTAAGACACCCATGGCTCAGATACCAGGTTAAGGGATATGATGAGGGTATTATACACAGCTACGAGCAGGGCTTTAGAGACGATATAGGTAGGTTGGATAACCGTGTAATACGTGTTTTAGATTTTTGCTAATTGAACCGGATGGTATGAACAGACCTTAGCAGATAGGTTGAGTATGATATATACAAGGGATGATGGGTAGGCAGTTTTTACTAGTCACGCATGAGGGGTTGTTTGAGATCAGGGAACCGTTGGTTAGAGAGTTTTTATGATGATTTCTTTGCACCTGTAGCTGAGTGATAACTAAGATGGGGCTTTCATGTTGCTGATTCCCTTTATAATTCAGCTCGGTGGAGCTATGCGCAGGATGACATGGAGACAGTTTATTCTGGCGTTGGGATTACACACTGAGGAGGAGATGGCAGAGGCTGGGTTTGGAGCCTATTGGCAGGGTAGTGAGAGAGTGATCCTCGACAAGGGGGGTCTTAGGGATTATTGGATGGAGATCTCATCTGACAAGGACTTCTTGGGGCCTGCCCCCTCTTATGTTTTCATTCAAGACCCTGTGAGGAGACTATGCCACAAGATGATAGCCTGCAATATTTCTGGCAGGGGGCAGGCACCTGAGAAGGTGACCGGTGTTGATCTCTTCTATCTTCGCAGCATGGACTGGGGGACTGCTAACGTCCCATATCTATTAGCGCAGTACCTATTTAGGCATGCTGAGGGGAGGAAGAGTGGAGCTAGGCTGTCTGAGGGTTACTTCATTGGGCGTCTTGCAGCTCATTTTAGACTGGTTAGTGATCAGGGATTGAGGGGTTTGTCGGTGGTTGCCAGTGAGCTCCCGTTGATCGATTTGCATAAGTTTGGGAGGCTGAACATATATTTGAGGGTTGGCAATACATGGGCTTGGTTAGCCCCGTGACTAGAGAGGCCAGCAGCTGGTGGTCCTGGAGCCGCTGAGGATGCTCCTATAGTCGATGAGTGTGCTCAGGCTGATTCTAGCACCAATACATCACCTCAGCCGCACCACCCGCTCCTCACACACCGAACTATGACGACAGAGGAACGAGAGGCTAGAGGAGGAGAAAGCGCAAGTTGCAGAAGAGTGTTAGTAGGCTTACAAGGAGTTGTTAAAAGCTCTAATTACCAGCAGACTAGAGTCCCACCTGAATAATCAGTTGTATGACACAGATCATGAGGCCAGTGGCCGTACTTTATCGGCATATGATAGCACCCTTTCGGTAGCTCACGGGAGTCCTACCAGAGGCTGTCAGACCAGACAGGCGATACCAGCACCTCCATAACTCCCTCATAACTAATGTCCAACCCGACCCCTTGATCTCTCCCCTTTACTCTCTTGATTATTATTATCTTTTGTAGACTTGTACTGTACATTCATTTATAGAACTTTGACTACTGATATATATTACAATATGATTTTGGGTTATTTGTGTGTGATAGAATCAAGACTGCAGTAAGTTCAGCAGCACAAGGTTTATTAATTTACAAAAGACTCAGGCCCCCATTTTATCGCAAGAGTCCAGAGAATTCCAGAAGGAAAAAGAAAAATCAAACTTAAACGACTGACTAAAACAAAAGTCATCTCGGAGACAACATGATCATTTTTAAATTTTTGTCGCATTTTTTAAATGTTTACACGAGTCTGTCTTCCCAAACACTTCAATACGGCGATCGAACCCTCTGATACGGCGTATGATGTGTCTGGACGATTATCTGTAACACCCACATTTTTACAATAAAGCAGCGGAAGCTATCTGGGGTATTACATTAAGGTATAACAGTCATAATCATAGAAAACGAAACAAAAAGAGTCGTTTTTGAAAATCAGTGATCCATTTTATTCATTATTTCATCAGAGTTTTTACAAAAGAGAGGCCCCAAAATCTAAAACACAAAGTTTGAATGATAACAGTTTTGCCATCTTCAAGTCCTCGCCACTCCGTGCCATAAGTTGCTTAATTACCTGAGATAAAACATGCTAAAAAGTCAACACAAAGGTTGAGTGAAATTCATAGGTTTAAGTTAAATAGTTTGAATGCAAATTTAATATTGGGTTACGTTGTTATACACCCATTATTTGTAAAACAATTATTTATTTGCCATTAGCTCATGAATCCGAAACCTTGGGATATATAATAATCACACGTTATAGCCCCAACGGGTGCCTTTGCCAAAACACCCGCAGTTATATTCTAATGATGTGCAATTGGTTACCGATATCACTGGGTACACCAACGGGGAGTCCAACCCAAATAGATCTATTCACAACATTCGCGCTCACTCCGTAGAGTAATTAACCCAGTTCATGATATTGGAGACTTAAAGGCAAAATAGTTACTTAGGCAATAATAAATCAGGACCACTCAGAAATAATTTCATTCTCCATGGTTTTTTATAGCATGTATCCCCCTCGCGGGTTTATAAATTGAAAGATTGAAATGCGAGGCTATGAACTCACCTTAACAATATAGGGAAATTTGATTGATAGGCAAAGGTATATGAAATAAAGTAACGCTTCGTCACACGCAACTTGGGGTATTATTTTCAAGTCTAATTTGATTGTTATGATTCAAAACTTAATAAAGTATAATGTAATATCTTTGATTGGAATTATTGATGGAGTATTGTATCACCGTTTCGGGCCATCATAATTCAGAGGTCATTCAGTAACTTTTGAGGATCTAGGACACTTTAAATCATAAACCCAACAACTCAGACAGAACATAATACAAGATGAAAACCCCTTTATATGAAGCTCTACTAGTATTGTGATACGATATAGATTCCGGGACAGATTTTTTAAAAAAAGCACGATCGATATGAATTTTTTATAATAGTTTATAACATAAACGTTTAAGCGTTTAGCTCAATAACTGGACATGATAAGCACGTCAAGCATTAATTAAATTTATTTCATATAAGGTTTTAAACACCCTTCTAAACTTTTTCAAAATTTACAAGTTTTAGACCCTTAAGAATAAAAATGGCAAAATATACCCCTTGAGTTTTCACTTTAACAAGTTTTGTCCCTCTATTTAAAAGATGTAAAAGTAAACCTTGTATTTTGGAAGTGACATAATAGACCCCTATAGTTATAACTTTGATAAAATGACATTTTCAGTCCCTTTTAGTTATAAGTTTCATAAAGTTACGATATATACCCTTTTGCATGAAAAATGTATCATTTTTAGTCCAAAATCCATAATAATGATATTTTTCAATATAAAGTATTTATAGGTATAATAGCTTTTTATATAAAAGCTAAAATGATAAAGGTTAAACGGTAACTAAAAGTTTCAAAATAACAAGTCGTTAAGCCAGGAAAATCAAAACGGTCGAATTAGGGTTTTAAAATGAAAACGCGCGGGTTTTAAGTTCAAATTCTTTCAAGACTTAATAAAGTACTTATTATAATGTTAGATAAGCTTATTAGGATAGATTATAACAATAGTTTACAAGTTTAGCTTATAGATTAAGCAAAAACATAAAATTAGGGTTTCATGAGCTTGGTTTGGATCAAAAATGGAAAACACATATGTTTTTGAGTTCAAAGCTTTATATAGTGATTTAAGCATGATCATATGAACATTATAAGGGTATGAAAACAGAATGTGAGCTTATGGAACCTGGTTTTGAGCTTAAATCTTGGAAACGGGTCGAAATCGGGACTTTTAGCTTCGTACGCCTAGAATAACAACTCTGAGGCTTCTTTTCTTGGTTTCTTTGCTTTACTTCTAGTCTTGGGACTTCTATTGATCTTCTATTTCTGCTATGGAAGTATTAGAAACTCCATTTGTGGGTAAGAGAGAAGTTGTGGGGGATGATTTGAATGGTGGTGTGGAGTTCGGCTTATATAGGGCTCAAGGAGCCTTTGTGCCCAAGTTTTCTTGATGGATAAGGTTAAGAGCTGACTAAGGGATGCTATAGGATGAGTGTTGTGAGCTATGAAGGTCTAGGATAGTAGCTTAAGCAAGGTGGAAGGTTTTTAGGGTGTTTGTGTGTTCGGCTAGAAAAAGGGGCACAAGAAGATGTGGCCAACATGGTAACCAGAAATGGATTTTAAAGGTTCTAGTAAGCTGCTTATAGTTAAAGTAGCTTAGTCATAGAGGAGCTTGGTTGCTTGGTTGGGATTTAAAATGGGTAAAATGGAGGGAAAAGGTGTATCGGGTAGATTAGGGCTCGTTTAGGGTTTTTAGGGTTTTAATTCGTGTTAGGGCTAGGGTTTAGGATAGATTTAGGTTTAGGATTAGTGTTAGGATTATGACATTTAGTGTTTAGGATTAGTGCTTAGGGCTTAGTTTTAAGTTTTAGGGCTTAATTTTAGGTTTAAAGTCAAATTAGGTTTAGGGTTTCATTTTAGGTTTTAAGGTTTTTAAAATAAATGTATTAAGCTTAGGAGTAGAGTAATTATGTTTACATATCGATATATTAAGGTGTAGTAGCTTGTACCAAAGTGGTGTGTAAAGAAACAAAATGAAAACGATGGTAAAATGGCTATTTTGGATGTCATGCTTAATGACTTATACATTATGCTTTTAAGGACTTGTACCTTGACTTGGAGGGAGTTTATATTTCAATTGAGATGTTATATTACTTGTACATATGCTTTAGTAGCTTGTACATTCACTTTAGATGTTAACTTTACATGGAATTAGGGTTTTAGAGGTTATACATAACTAGATTACAGGCCTGTCGCGATATAACTTTGTAAATGGTATATATATGAGTAATATACTATGTACAAATGATATTAAATATTAACTTGAAACATGTTATGATGATTGGTTGACATAATGAAGATAGGATTGCCATAGGTAGGTTGCGTGAGCTCGTTAACTTAGTTTATGCCAAGTTGCGTTGCATATTGAGATTTGGTAAGGTAAGTATGTATTACAGTGAAAAATTTCCCTGAAAAAGGTTGTTTCACATAAATACATAGATATTACATATGCATCAACTTAATAGATGGATATTTACATTGATGAAAATTTGCGGGTTGTTATAGTCCCCCAACCTTATAGAAATCTCGTCCCGAGATTTAGTTGGATGCCGGAGTGATTTTTGAAAACAGATGTGGATACTTGGCACGAATTTGATCTTCTCGTTCCCATGTAAATTTTGGTCCTCTTTTAGAGTTCCATCTTACTTTGATTATAGGAATACGACTTTGTTTCAGTTTCTTGACTTCTCGATCCATAATCTCCACTGGTTCTTCTATAAAGTTGAGTTTGTCATCAAGTCGAAGCTCTTTCATTGGAATGACAAGGGATTCGTCAGATAAGCATTTCTTTAGATTAGAAATGTGGAAAGTACTGTGGACATTACTAAGCTCTTCAGGAAGCTCTAATTTGTATGCCACTGGGCCAATCCGTTCAAGGATTATGAATGGTCCAATGTACCGAGGATTAAGCTTTCCTCGCTTTCCAAAACGAATGACACCTTTTCGAGGTGATACTTTTAACATAACACGATCTCCAACTTGAAATTCTAAAGGCTTTCGCCTTACATTGGCGTAACTTCTTTGCCGATCTCTTGCAGCTTGCAAGCGTTGTCGAATTTGCACTATCTTTTCAGTGGTTTCATGGATTATTTCTGGTCCTGTAAGTTGAACATCTCCAACTTCGGCCCAGCAAACAGGTGATCTGCACTTTCGACCATAAAGTGCCTCAAATGGTGCTGCCTTGATACTGGCATGGTAACTGTTATTGTATGAGAATTCTACCAATGGTAAGTGTCTTTCCCATCCTTTTCTAAAATCTATAACACAGGCTCGAAGCATGTCTTCGAGTGTTTGGATGGTTCTTTCACTTTGTCCATCAGTTTCAGGATGATATGTCGTACTCATGTCTAATTGAGTACCCAAAGCACTTTGTAATGATTTCCAGAATCTGGATGTGAAATGACTGTCACGATCCGAGATGATAGATATTGGCACTCCATGCCGGGAGACTATTTCTTTGATGTATAACCTTGTAAGGGTTTCCATACTATCTGTCTCTCGGGTAGGGATGAAGTGTGCGGATTTGGTAAGGCGATCGACAATGACCCAGATTGTGTCATGTCCGTTTGATGTTTTGGGCAGTTTTGTGATGAAATCCATTGTTATTCTCTCCCACTTCCACATAGGAATCTCTGGTTGTACCAGTAAGCCGGATGGCTTCTGACATTCTGCCTTAACTCTAGAACATGTCAAACATTTGCCAACATATTCAGCGATGATTGCCTTCATGTTAGGCCACCAATAGAGTTTCTTTAGATCCTGATACATCTTGTCAGAACCTGGGTGAATGGAATACTTTGATTTATGAGACTCATGCATGATCAAGTCCCTTAGATTACCAAAGAGTAGTAACCAACTTTGATTCTTGATACATCAGGTTCCATCTAGACGTATTTCAAATGATTTGTTCATTCCTCATAAGTTTTCAGCCTTGATGTTTTCTTCTTTAGTGCTCTTTGAGTATTGGAGAATTTGTGAGGGTAAGTTTGGATGAATGGTCATAACTAATGATCTAACTCGGAGTGGTTTGATTCGTTCCTTCCAGCTTAAAGCATCTGCTACAACATTTGCATTTCTAAGATGATAGTGAATTTCACAATCGTAATCTGCAAGCAATTCTAGCCAATGATGGTGTCTCATGTTCAAGTCTTTTTGATCAAGGATATGCTGAAGACTTTTATGATCAGTGAACACAATACATTTTGTGCCATACAGATAGTGTATCTAAATTTTAAGAGCGAACACTACTGCTCCTAATTCAAGATCATGAGTGGTATAGTTTCCTTCATTAGGCTTAAGTTGTCGAGATGCATATGCAATAACCTTCTCTCTTTGCATTAACACCGCTCTCAGTCCTTGATGGGATGCATCACAGTGAACAACAAAATCGTCATTTCCTTCTGGTAATGCTAAGATTAGAGCTTCACATAGCTTCTGTTTTAGCAGTTGAAAAGCCGACTCTTGATCTTCGCCCCATATATACTTCTTGTTTTTCTGGGTTAATTCAGTCAAAGACTTTGCAATCTTTGAGAAATCTTTAATAAATCTCGGATAATAACCGGTGAGTCCTAAGAATTGACGTATTTCTGTAGGTGTAGTAGGACATGTCCAATTCTTGACTGCTTCAATCTTGGCAGGGTCAACATGAAGTCCTTAACTATCAATTAAGTGTCCAAGAAATTACACGATACAAATAGAGAAATCACACTTGGAGAACTTGGCATACAACTTCTCTTTCTTGAGTAATTCTAGGATTATTCTCAGATGATTTGCATGCTCTTCTTTGTTACGAGAGTAGATGAGAATATCATCGATGAACACTATCACAAATTTATCCAAATATGGTTTACACACACAGTTCATGAGATCCATGAATACAGCAGGTGCGTTAGTTAAACCAAATGGCATCACTTGAAATTCATAGTGTCCGTATCTTGTTCTGAAAGCAGTCTTGGGAATATCTTCATCCTTGACTCTCAGTTGATGGTAGCCTGATCTTAAGTCAATCTTCGAGTAGACACTCGAATCTTGAAGTTGGTCAAATATGTCATCAATCCTCGGTAATGGGTAATGGTTCTTTACGGTAAGTTTATTCAACTCTCGGTAATCGATACACATTCTGAAAGATCCATCTTTCTTTTTGAGAAATAAGACAGGAGCTCCCCAGGGTGAAGTACTTGGTCGGATAAAACCTTGGTGTGCTAATTCTTGAAGTTGGTTAGATAGTTCCTACATTTCTGAAGGAGCTAATCTATAAGGTGCTCGGGCTACAGGTATCGCTCCTGGAATTAGATCGATTTGGAATTCTACTTGGCGAACGGGAGGAAGGCCAGGTAGATCTTTAGGAAAAACTTCTGAAAATTCTCTAACTACTGGGATATCTTCTAGTCTTTTCTCGTCTGATTTCTTTTCCATTACTTGGATTACGAAAACTTGACAACCTCGGGATATATATCTTTTGGTTTTTATACAGGATATGAGACTTAGTCGGGTTTTACTTTGGTCACCTCGAATGATCAAAGTTTCACCGTTGATTGGGATGTGGATGACTTTCTCGTCACAAATAATTCTAGCATGATACTTGGATAACCAATCCATACCAATGACGACGTCGAAACTACCGAGTTTGGTTGGCATAAGATCAATTTCAAAAGGTTGGTTTAACAAGGTCAGAGTTGCACCCTGAATAATGGTGTTTGTACTTACTAAGTTTTCATCAGCCATTTCGATATTGTAAAAGGTATCTATTGTAATGGGTGGAATATTTAGCTTAGAGGCAAGAGTATGGATATGAAGCTTTTATCGGCTCCAGAATCAAATAATACTCTAGCTAGATGTTGGTTTAGAAGGAACATACCCGTGACTACGTTTGGGTTTTGATGAGCATTCCTATCCCTTAGCATGTAGGCTCTTCCCTGGGCATTGTTGTTGGTGGTCTTTCGGCACTGATTTGCATAATGCCCTTTCTTTCCACAGGCATGATAAGTAACTGTCACTAGTATCAAATTACTTCCAGTGGCTGGCCCTTTGTTTCTGCAGTTCTTGGTCAGATGGCCCACCTTGTTACAAGTATTACACTTAACAGTGCAAGGTCCTGTGTGATGCAGAGTGCATTTCTTACACAAGGGACGGTTTCCAGTATATCCATTATTTTCAGTTGGGGTGGCAGTATAAGCCCTGAAGGTTTCCTGTCTTCTGTTTTGTTGTGGTTGGTGATTATTGTAGCGGTTGTTGGTGTTATAGTAGTTGTTGTTAATATCGTTGTGGTAGTTGTTGTTGTTGAAAGTTATTTTGTCGTTAAACTTTCATTTGTGATCATTTGATACTTGCACTGGAGTGTGCTTTGTTACCTGATCCATTAGCCTCTAGGCTATGTTAATGGCTTCCTCTAAAGTTTGAGGTTTAGAGGCGGTAACATTTCCTTCAATACTTTGAGGTAATCCCCCGATGAAAACTTCTATCATTTTCTCATAATCTGGCACCATAGTGGGACACAAGGTTGCCAATTCCTGGAATCTTCTCACATATGTCTTAAGATCATTCCCTTTCACAGTCAGATGGTAAAATTCGTCTTCCATCTTCTAGACTTCAGTTCGGGGACAGTACTTCTTTATCAAAAGTTTCTTGAACTCAACCCAAGTAATCTTGTAAGCTTCTTCTATCCCGATAGGTTGGGCAAAATAATTCCACCAGGATAGAGCTTCTCCAGTTAAAGTGCCAGTAGCAAACTTCACCTTGAAGTCTTCGGTACAGTTGCTATGGGAAAACACTGATTCAGTTCGCTCAAACCAACAGATAAGTCCAACAGGGCCTTCCGTACCTTTAAAGTTAATAGATTGGCGGCTCATGAACTCTTTATAGCTACACTTTCTTGCTACATGAGCTTTTCTTGGTCTGGTGGTATTATCAGCATTTGCCATGTTAGCGGCTTGTACTTTAAAAGCTGCGGAAACACTATCAGCAACTAGTTTCTTGATGGCAGCCTGAGTCATGGTTGGTGCTTCAGATGTTGACGTCCTTTTGGACGTCTTATAAATCGTTACTGGGAAATCGTGTAATTGGATTGTATTGGATTGGAATGGTTGTGCATGCTAGCATTGTATGATAGTTCATTTATTGTCCTGCAATGTTTTCTTTATTATTACAGTAATGCGTATTTTGGATTTTATATCGTGTCTTAAACCTATGACTCTTACCAACTTTATGTTGATGTTTTTAAGCATCATTTTTAGGTGAGTATTGTGATGATAAGAAGGATGTTAGGAAGAATGGCAGAGAGACACCTAGCAATTGCTTTGTGGAGTTGTCTGTTCTAGTCTTTACATTTATGACAATTAATTTGCTTGATATTGTTTGAGGGCGATTGTTAGTATTTGGGATTATTTTGTTTTGTGCACGACATTACTTTAGTAATTCAAGACTCCTTTAATTTGTTTTGGGCTATTGTCATGTTGCACATTAGGTCCGGCGCATTGTGCATGACCCTCTCATTCCAGGTGTCTCACTCTATTTTGTTGAGTTTTTTTCTATTTCCATTGTCCAGTACCATTACGATTAGTGTTCTTATGTGTATGTAGGTTATATACCCTGATGTCTCAATGCTCGTCGTGTAGTTGATTCGCGCGACCCTGAGATCCATTGATGTTATGCGGCACGTCGATGTGTGATTTACAGTATCTCGCGTAATCGCAGCGAGCGGTGTGGAGTCGGATTATGGGAAATGACTCCAGAGTGAGCGCGTGGTTGAGTGTGCCATAGTAAGAACGATGAGAGTCGCGGTTTAGGAGTGGCACTCTATGGCAGCTGTAGAACCTGCGAGTGTGTAGTGGGCCTTAAGTGTCATTGTTTAGATGCGTTTAGGGGCATTAAGCGTGCTATTTTCGCTTCCCTGCTCTCTTAATTTATTGGGCATTAGACTTCATCTCCTACTACTTTTTTGATGGGTCTAGACAGTGAGTAAGTGTCATTTTAGTATCTAGTATTGCATGTGGACCCTTATACTGTTGATGCATGATTATAGTTATATCTGCTTATTACAAGCTCATTATTGAAGTGTAGTATTGTGTCTTTGGGATATTAATTTACTCCCTTCATCTCGTCTTTAAGTATATTGATTAGTCGGGCGGATGTGAAGTGTGATTCAATCACACCTATTCTCGTCCGCCTTTGAGACGTATTCTGCGTATAGAGTGAGTGAAGAATCTTTTCCATATCAACTAGCGTTCTAAGCTGTCTATTAGAAATAGGGAAGATACGAGAATATAGAGAAGGTTGGCCATTTGATTGGTGAGATCGTTACTGTGAAGGAGATGCGACATAGGGGAATTGAGATGGGTGTGCGCTCTTGCGTGCCGTGATAGTGGGCGCGGGCAGTGTATGTCTTAAAGCAGGACTGGCAACACGCTGTTAGAGTACCGCTAGGTGGTAGGAGTTTCTTCAGAGCGCGACAGTAAGCAATTATAGTTACCTGATACCCATAGTGAAGCTGGGTCCCCATCTGAATCAAAGTTTTGTGATTGACATGTCCGCGTTCTATTGCCGGTACATTATGTTGTTCGTTAGTTTTAGATACACATGTCGCTTGTGATCGGACATATTTTGTTCAGTATTATCATTGTAGCTAGGGTTGTGTTTATGTTTAAGTATTTGTTGAGATTCATTATTGTAATGTAGCATTTTTGGAATTCGTTTATGTACGTAGTTCAGGATCCGTTATTATGTAGTTGAAAGTAGGTTAAGTTGTGATGGAATTGTCATATGCACCTTTGATGCAAATGGGGATGTATTGAGTTATAGGTATGTGCAGTTTATAGTTGTAGAGATTGTGCTCACTGCAATATGAGTATTGATAATAGTAGTCGCTATATGGATAGTGATAAAGTATGACACGATGTGATATAGAAGGAAGATCATTGCGATTTAGTAAGTTATAGGTACGTGCTAAAAAGCAGGTAAGAGGTGGGGGGGGTGACTCACAATGGACATCACATATCACACATACTAGATGCTTGTGACGCATCGATCGCGTATTTAATTCATGATAGTTTGATAAAGAGTACAGGTCCAAGGTCTAGCGTTTAGTTAATATGTTTTCGTTTTGTGAGTATGGGCGAGATTTATGGTAAGAATGGTGGTATCGCGCCGTATGAGCATAAAACTCTCTTAGACGCCAACAGAATTCTTATTCATAACCCAATTACTGCCCTACCTACTACACAAAACACTGCTACCACCATCAAACATTCCAACCAGACAAAACAACCCATTAAAAAAGTTCAAGGACTGCAACACCCCCAACCCCCCCCCCACCAGCCCCCCGCCCGCCCCGCCCCCCCCCCCCCCACTACTCCTGCCCGCCCACCCCCCCTCCCCCTCGCCCCTCACAGGTCTGCGTTAAATAATTGCTTTTTGTTATTTGATAGTGGGCATTTATGGTTTAAAAGGAATTGTTGGTTTATGGGGTAGAGGGATTATTACATTCTTTTTTACCCTATTTGGAGGGGATATGTTTAAAAACATTAGAGTTGTAATTGAATTAGGGTAGTTTCTTTTTCCTATCTAGTATTTTGCGGATGCCTAAGGTAATTTATTAATTTGTTGAGGGGTTGTGCATTATTAGCTCGAATTATTTCATTTTTTCGGGCCTTTTCTAAAAAAACTCTAAGCAGTTGAGGAAATCCCTTCAATCGTACTTTTGTTTGTAAGGGAGGGTCCCTATCTTTTTCCTTACTTCGGACGTTCTGAAATGTATATTGGATGTTTTTTTTCGCGATCTGGCTGCTTTTGGGTTATTTATTGTTTAACATTTATTGGTATTTATTCCCCATAAGGGTTTGGGGACTTTTCTCGTAAGGAATTCATTGGGGGGGAAATTTTTTTTCCTTTTTAAAGGCACTATTTGTTTGTGGGACAAATCAGCTACGGGATATTTTAACTCCCTTGCTTTTTGTATATTCTTGGTTTTTTTACGTTGAAACCCGTTTGGCGGGAGGTGGTTAGTATCGATTTTGCCTTTAGGGTTTTTTGCTTTTGTTGATCGTTATTTTCGGATAAGGGGACCCTTACATTTTTCTTTTGGATCCGTAAACGGGGGTTGTCATATGTTTCTCTGGTTGTATGAGGTTCGTTTTTGGATTTTTACTTGGGGTGGGGAGAAAATATGGTTTTTGGTGATTTTTTCTTTCGGTTTTTAAAAAACACAAAACAAACATAATGGTTGTTAGAGGGGGGGGGTCGATACGGGTGTTTTAAAAATCCCATTTTTTTGGTTTTTTTGGCGGGTGTCCTTTTTGTTTGGGGAGTAAAAACATATAGTATAATTGATTGGTCGAAATATTTTAAAAAAAACCTTTTTTGAAGTATGTCCTGGTTGATGTTGGCCAAAAAAACTGGTTGTTTAAAATTGGGATTTTTTATTTATGGAATTTTTTTAATAAAAATATGGCCTTAAAATGATTCGTTGTGAATAGAAAAACATAAATTTACCATGGGGTCCTAATACAAATTTTAAGTTAATTGAAAAAATAATTGTTTGAGGGTTATTAAAATTCTAAATTTTTATTTTTATGAAAAGGTAGGGTTTAAAATTGGAATTCATTGGGGTAGTAAGGTTAGGTGATACACCTTTTAGATTAACTGATCTCTAGATTTTTTATTGGACCAAAAAAAAAAAAAAACATGGAATTTTAAAATTGTAATTTTTTCCCAAGATTAAGACTTAAGACCATTTTTTTTTTAAAAAACTTGATTAATTATTTATATTTTAAAAAATGGGGACCTCTCGTTATTCTTTAAACTTTGATTTTAAAATAAAAACATTTATTAGTTGGTTACTTCGGGAGGTTAAAGGTTCGGGATTGGTTGGTATAAGGACAGGTTTTTGGTCTTTCGTATTTATAAGGTTCTTGGTGGATTATTGATTTTTCGGTTATGGTTTTCTTTTTGTCGTGATTTTTTTAGGCCCTGTTGGATTTTTCTTTTCATTTGACGTTTTCAAATTTCGGTTACCATTATGGTTATCCTTTTTCTTTTTATAAGGGATTTTTTTCTATATGTCGTTTGGAATTCCGGCGTTCCTATTTAGCAAATGTTGACAATCACCCCATATGTAATTCTAGCTCCTTTTGACTCGATTATTTCGTTTGTTTATTTTTCATAATTCGGATTGTTTTCATTTAAACAAACCCTCGGAGTTTCGTGATCCCGTTCTAAAAAGTCGTTGGGAAGCTTGATGTGATTGTGGGGAATGGGGAACTGGGTTGTCCAAGGAAGGGGAAGGTTGGTGAATTTGTTTGTATGCCATAGCAGAAAAGGGTTGGTCAGGGGATATCGAGGGGAAGGGGTGATGAGATACTTCGGGTTTCAAGGTTGGAAAAACGTACTCAAGGGCGGAGTTCGGCGGAAGAACCTTAATGAAACACGAAGGTAGGATTGGAACCAAAAAAGTGAAGGGTGGATACTTTTTCGTCGTTATGAGATTTTTGTTTGATATGTTCTAGAAAAAAGGGGTAACTTGACATGGGACCGCCACAACGGGGGGAACAAAGGTTGGATATAATGTTTATGGGATTTTTTAGTTTCTGGGAGCGGGGGGGACGCCAGTCGGCGAAGTTCACCCATATTCGTTCTAGCCACCCTCGGGGAACTGCAAAAAATTGGTCTGACAAACAAAACCAACTTCATGGAGTTTGCCAAGGGACAAAGGGTTTCCATTTAAACGGGGGGGACCCTAGGGTCATTTTCCGTGGGGTGCACCAGTGTTTCATTTTGTATAAGAACAGGGGAGCATTGGAAGGTTTTTTTTAAAAGTTTTTCGGGGTAGGAATTACTGGAGGACAAGGAAGGGGAAAGTGTATGCTAAGTTTTTTTAAAAGTGTGAAGTCTTTTTGGGTTTGGAAGATGGCAAGTGTTTCTTGGGTGTTCCCGTGGTCGACCATTAGTTGTTATTCAACATTAGTACCCAAAGTACGAAGGTGAGGGCAGTGAAGATTTTTGGGGTAAGTAACCCTTAGGGGATTTTTTTACCATCTGAGATATGATTATTCCTTAGGGATTAGCAAGGTTACTCTACCTTACGTTTCATCTGCCAACTATTTTTTTCTAAGATTGTTAAAAAACCCCCCTTACTTCCCCTTTAAATGGAGTCGGAATCAGACGACAAGTATGAGTGGGGCGGCAGGGGAAATGGGGAGAAGGGGAGGGGCCTTTTCCAGACTTTAAGGAAATGGGATTTGTGTTGGGGAACGCTTTGATAAAATCGAATGTTAGTGGGTTTAGGATGCGTTGGGGTAGAAAAGGGAGGTGAGGTGGAAAAACTAAAGGGATGGGGGGACAGAGTAAGAAGGCAATGTCTATTGACTTATCCCAGTCAAGGTTAAGGACCCAAAAGCTATTGGGGGGGGGCTACTCAACGTGAGGGGGGGACGTCCAAGGGTAGGGAGAAAACCGGCGCAGCAGTTGAAAAATTGTTGCGTGGGGGGGGACCTGGACCAAAAACAATCTTGCGGAAAAGGAGGGGAAGATGGATTGGTTAGTACTTTCTGGGATTAATTGTTATTGTTGAGGGTATGGAGTTTGCGGGGAAATTTCGTTTTTGTTTAACCATCCCAAGAAGGGGCAAAATGGCATTTGGTGGACTTTGATGCGTTTTTAAAGCATGGAAAGGAACGAGTGAAAAACCCTTAGCGAGTGCGGGCGATGGTAATGGACTATTCAGTCTAGAGTGGAAAGACTGATATTGGCAATTAGGGTGAGGCATTTGATCAAGAGAATGTAATGAATGAAAGGTTACATGGGTTAGATCAACAGATGGAAAGGAAGAGAGACGGAAGTTTGTACTTCATGGATCGAATATGGGTTCCGTTGGTAGGAGGTGTGAGAACAGTAATTATGGATGAGGCTCATAAGTCCAGATATTCTGTACATCCTGGAGCAGATAAAATGTACTACGACCTTCGAGACATGTACTGGTGGCCGGGAATGAAGAGGGATATTGCTACCTATGTTAGCAAATGTTTAACTTGTGCAAAGGTGAAAGCTGAGCATCAAAGGCCGTCGGGTTTATTACAACAACCAGAGATACCAGAATGGAAGTGGGAAAATATCACCATGGACTTCATCACTAAATTACCTAGAACAAGGAATGGGCACGATGCAATATGGGTGGTGGTTGATAGATTGACCAAATCAGCACATTTTCTGGCAATACGTGAAGATTATAGTACGGAGAAATTGGCGAGGTTATACACCGATGAAATTGTCGCGCGTCATGGAGTGCCTGTGTCGATCATTTCGGATCGTGACGCACGGTTTACATCACGTCTCTGGCAAACATTTCAGAAAGCCTTAGGAACACGATTGGATATGAGCACAGCTTATCACCCTCAGACAGATGGACAGAGTGAGCGTACAATTCAGACGTTAGAGGACATGCTAAGGGCGTGTGTGATAGACTTTGGTGGCAGTTGGGATGTCCACCTACCGTTAGCTGAGTTCTCTTATAACAATAGTTATCACACTAGCATTCGGTGCGCTCCGTTCGAAGCACTATATGGAAGAAAATGTAGGTCACCTGTGTCATGGGCTGAAATTGGGGAAGGTAGTTTGATTGGACTTGAATTGGTATAGGAAACGACTGATAAAGTAGTAGTTATAAAAGAGAGGCTCCAAGCAGCGAGAGATCGTCAAAAGAGCTATGCTGACAACAGGCGCAAACCGTTGGAATTTGAGGTTGGAGATCGTGTGATGTTAAAAGTGTCGCCTTGGAAGGGCGTGGTTCGTTTTGGGAAGAAGGGTAAGTTAGCTCCGAGGTATGTAGGGCCATTTGAGATTCTTGAGAGGATCGGTCCTGTAGCTTATCGGTTAAGGTTGCCCGAGGAGTTGAGTGGTGTACATGACACGTTCCACGTGTCAACACTAAAGAAGTGTTTGGCAGATGCTAGCCTACATGTGCCATTCAATGAAATTAAGGTTGACAAGACTCTTCGTTTTATCGAGGAACCTGTAGAAATTTTGGACCGTGAAGTTAAGAGTTTAAAGCGTAGCAAAATATCACTTGTGAAAGTTCGTTGGGATTCAAAGCGTGGTCCTGAGTTTACTTGGGAGCGCGAAGATTTTATGAAGTCTAAGTATCCTCAGTTGTTTGTTGATCGTGCTGATGAGTCGGCTAATTAAATCTCGGGACGAGATTTCCTAAAGGAGGGGATACTGTGACAACCGAGGTTGAGCAGGTTAGTTTATACCATTAGTTTCGGCTAAGAGTTTATTATATGTGTCTAAGTGTGTGCTATGTGATTTTATGTTTGCTAAGTGAGTTAAGTATGTACATGATATCATTTTGAGGTGTATGGGCATCTCATTTTGAGTATGTTTGTGTTAGATTATGAGTATTCTTTTTGTTCACGTCTAGTGATAAAGGAAGGGATTGGCGTATTGCATGTAATGCTACGTCAAAAGCTGGATGGATAAGTGATAAGCGTTTATGATGATTTTGACATTGTAGAAATGAAATAAGTGGGTGAAATTAGGAAGTTGTAGCAAACTTTCTAAAAATAGAAAGTGTTTTGGTGAAACGAAAGTTATTTTTAGAAAGGTTAGTTAGTAGCGTTTAAGTAAAAAGGTTTAATCAAATTAGCTTAGACTTTTATAAAAACATAAGGAAATTAAGTAAATTAGTTAATTAAAAAATAGATACATAAAGGGTGCGTCCAGTTTTGGATGTAAAGAAAAAAAAAGGTTTTTGAGTATGATTAGGATTTGTAGACTAATAAAAGCCCTAAACCCAAATCTTAGTCATTATTTTCCTTCCTTCTCTTGTGTGCCGAACCATATACACCTCAAAACCCTAGGAAGATCATTTTCAAGAGCTAGGTCCAAGATCAATCAAGAGTGTTGTTT
>BQNB010051861.1:0-16611 GCA_026074375.1 Tanacetum coccineum
GTTTTAAGCTTAGTTTGGGGATTGTCAAAATCAAGGATGACGAACTCCCGTTCTTTAAGCCTTTTAAATAATGTTATTTAATTCTTATCTTATTTCTTATTATTATTAAATAAATGGTTAAAACGGGGACGCATTAGAAATAAATGATTTTTGAACCTTTTTAATGGACCTTTTCTCTTCTTGTTTGATTGTGAGGGGTCATAAGTTAGAGGGAGATTTAATTATTTATTTCCGGGCGTGTTTTATTTACATTGCATGTGGGACCAGCAATGGCTTAGTGTGGGGGAATTTTGATATGTGCTAAAACACATATCATTTGTACCTCGGAAAATGCTAATAAACGGACTAAAACACTAAAATATAGATAAATATGTTGCAAATATGTTTGTATTGTGTTTTTATGCCTTACATGTACAAAGGATTGAAAACAAAGCAAGAACGGCAATTTTAGGGTGACTTTCGACGACGTTTTACATTTATCGAGGCTCAAACGAAGTCATTAACTTTCCTCGATCACACCATTGGAAAGAGTATGAAATTACGAGTCCAATGGTATCAGCCTTTCATATTTGAACCTTTTTATTTTGAACCTTTTTCGCCATTATTGAACCTTTTATATTAATGAATCTGACCAAGCCATTTAACCCTTATATATTAAACTTGCATATATAATATTGAAACTATGCATTAGCACAGCGGTAAGGCTGTGTGCATAGTTTCATAATCTCAAGGTCTTGTGTTCGATTTCTGCAAAGGGGTTTATCCCCTTCACGACTAGACTCGGCCCACGACCCGATCTAGACCCGGCCTAAGACCTGACCTGACCCGGCCCAAGACCCGATCCAGACCCGACCATGACCCACCGGTTGACTGGCGGTCAACCACCGTTGACCGGTGGTCCGGCGGTGGTCCGACGGTGGTCCGGCGGTGGTCCGACGGTGGTCCGCCGCCGTTGACCGTCGTTGGCCACCGTTGACTGCCGCCGTTGACCACCGTTGACCGGTGGTGGCTCCGGTGACGGCTGGCAGGCCACGTGGCACCACTCAGGTGGTGACACGTGGCACAACTAATGATTGGTACGAGGTACTATGCAGGTATACGAGGTAGTGTAGCAATACGAGGTTGATTGGATCGAGGCTTCTAGAATGGTGACGTGGCAGCCTCTCATTGGTGGATCCAGCTGGCGTACGAGGTACGCTGTTTAATAACGCGTTGGGACGAAATAACGAAAATACCCCCCACTTTTACACTAAGACGCGTCTGGACCACCGGAAATGATGAAATTGCCCCTCACCCGCTTGGGCTATATATACAATCACGCAGCAGCAGATGGTGGAGTTAGAATTAGTTTATTTTCAAAATAGTAGTAGTAGGTGTAGATTTAGGAGTAGTGTAGTATAATTTTTAGCTTATTGTAAAAGCTTTTATAGCTTATTTAGCTTATTGTAATCAAGATTTTGAGCTTATTATTGAAGATGTTTGAGGTTGGTTTTTATTAAATGCTTATTATTTCTTAATGCTTATTTCTTATGCTTATTCTTCTACTCTTTCTTTTCGTTTGCTTTTTCCAAATAAGCTCATGCTTATAGCTTATTTTTGGATCCCATCTCTTAAGCTTATATTCTAATAAGCTACTTCTATAGCTTATTTAGACTAGCTTATTTTATATAGTTTTAGATTTAGAGCTTTTCGAGTGAGCTTATTTTGGCTTATTTTTCGATTGCTTATTTTTATTCAAGCTTTTTTTTCTTTAATATAGATCTAACCCTTAATCATACCCGATCCGAGTTCACTTGATTGAACACCTTAGTTTCGGGTAGATTAGATCTAAAAATAATAGATCTTATATTTTAGCTTATTGTCTAGCATAAAGTTTGTTGCTTTTTTAATTCTAGCTTATTTTTCTTAGATCTAAATCTTTAAATACACCCGATCCAAGTTCATCTTTTTATTAGCTTATTGTCTTTAGAATAAATTCTAAAATAGCTTTTTCTTATCTCATCTTTTATTTTGTTTTAACTTTTCATGTCTTATTTCTTATTTCATCCTTCTACATCTAAGGCCGGAGCTTAAGGTTGATAAATAGATAAAGTTTTGATCTTTATAGTTTTTATGAAAATAATTAGTAGATAAAGTTGACACCTTTATTCGCTAATTAGTAAAGTAAAAGCTTTAAAGTGATAAACTTATTTGTTTATTAAGTTTGTAAGATCGGGTGGTTTTATATCATTGCGGTTCTTCATTCGGTTACCCTTTTTCCCTTTTTAATACTAGTAGTTTAGAATTATTAGCTAAAAATGTTTATGTTTGATCTTATGATTGTTGCTAGTTTATTTGTTATGATTAGTGAGTAGTTTACTTGTGCTTGCTAACAGTACGAGGTACTGTTCAGGTGGCGGCTAGACCAATCAGATGGTGACACGTGGCACTGGCGTGTGTCAGTCCAAGGTACTGTAGCAGTCAGTCTGAGGTAGGCGTGTGCCAATCATGGGCAATAATGAGGCGGTTGGTGGAGTGCAAAAAGACCAAAATACCCCCCAGATCTGGATTATGAGTGGCTGTGTACCTGAAAAGACAAAAATACCCTCACCCAATTGGACTAAAAAAAGAGCAGCTGCTGGTAGCATTGGGGTAGTATTAAATTTAGTGTTAGATTTAAGAGAGTACAGATTTAGTTTTTAAAAATTATAGGGTAGTATATAGATAGTGTAGAATAATTTTTAGCATATTGTAAAATCTTTTATAGTCTTATTTAGCTAATTTATTCAGATTTTTTTGAGGCTTATTAATGAAGATAATTAAGTTGGTTTTTTATTTCATGCATATTATATCTTGATGCTATTTCTTTTTATGCTTTTCCTTCTAACTCTTTCTCTCTTTGCCTTATTTCCAATCAGCACATGCTTATAGCTTGATTTTTTTATCCGAATCTCTAAGCTTATATTCTAATAAGCTTCTTTAATAGCTTATTTAGACTAGCTTATTTTTATATTGTTTTTTTGATTTAAGCTTTTCCCGAGTGAGCTTATTTTAGCTATTTTCGAGTGCTTATTTTTCTATCTTATTGTTTTTAAGATCTAATCCTTAAATTAATATTACCCGTCTCTGTGTTCACTTGATTAAACACCTTGGTTTCGGGGTGTATAGATCAAAAATAATAGATCTAATATTTTTAGCTTATTTCTAGCATACAATTGTTGCTTTTTAATTCTAGCTTATTTTTCCTTATAGATCTAAATCCTTAAAAATACTCGGAGTCCAGTTTCACTTGATTGAACACCTTAGTTTCGTGGATTTAATCTAAAGTTTTCATCTTTTTAATTAGCTTAATTTGTTTTAACACATTTTCATGCTATTTCTTATTCATCTTTTACATCTAAGGCCGGGCTACGGGTCTTATAAGGTTGATAAATAATAAAGAGTTTGATCTTTATAGTCATTATGAAAAATAATTAGTAGATAAAAGTTGACACCTTTATCGCTAATAAAGTAAAGTAAAAGCTTTAAAGTGATAAAAAACTTATTTGTTAATTAATTTAAGAAAGATCCGGGTGGTTTTATATCATTGTGGTTCTTCATGTCGTTACCCTTTTCCCTTTTTTTAGATACTAGTATTTAGAATTATTAGCAAAAAATGTTTATTGTTTTATCTTAGATTGTTCTAGTTTATTTGTTATGATTAGTGAGTAGTTTTTACTTGTGCTTGCTAATGATTAGTGATTGGAATTAGGCGCGTGTTTTAAAAAGGTTTAAAAAATTAATAGTCATTAGAATTTTCCAATTTACATACCGTCATTTATTTTTAATGCAATTTAAATACTTGTCATTTATTTTTCTAAAAAGCATTTTACTTTACTTGTCATTTAATTTCTTAAAACTTGATTTCGAAGGATTTTAATTCATTAAACCTAAACCCGCACTTAATGAACATTTCACGTCACTTAGCAAGCATTTTCGTCATTATATCTTTTAGAATCATATTAGTATAATCAATATAGTTTTTAATCTTAAAATAATATTAGTTTAAAAATAGTTAAATTCAAAAGTTAGTTTCCCTTTTAATGTTTATATATTTTTTTATTATGTTTAAATGATGTTTTTGATAATTGTTTATACTCCCCTTTTTAGTAAACCGGAAGCCCAAAAACTTAAGTGATAATCAAGCTCGATTTACAACTTGAACTTAAAGATATCCTTCAATTCTCGCCGAGAAAACGACCCGGGAGGTTTTTGATAATTGTTTTTGTTAAAAGCGATTTTCTAGAACCCGACGGAAAAAAATTACTATACTATTATTGATTATCCTCCTTATTATTACGTATTTATATATTATATATTTTATAAGTATTGATTTGGACGGACAATATTTGCGCCGCTGCCTGGGAGAGGGTGTAAGCGCTTTTTACGGGATTGTTCGTGTTCGAGCCTTGAAGATCCTTTCTTCGGGAAGTTTATTTCCGTTCTTATAAAAATACAAAAATCCAAAAATATTTTTATTTCAATTTTATTTTCTTTTATATAAAAATATATAAAAAAATATTTATTTATATATAAAAAAAAACAAAGTTGGTAAAAGAACACCAACATATAAAACCTCAATTTGAGGAATTAACATACATAGTTTCGGTTTGAACTTGAAAGTTTCCCAAATCGAAACCAAAGAATCAAAAACTTACCATTTGTGTCACTAACGAAGTACGACTGCACCTTGAAAAGCAATTTTTGATAGCTACCGTGAAGTAAGGTTGATTAGTTTGGTTTTAAGTATATTGTTTTTCCACCCCCCCCCCCCCCCCCCCACCCCCCTTCCTTGTATCCGTTTAAAATAGATTGTTAAAAAAAAATTAACTTTAAAAAATAAAATATAAAATCCCCAAAAATACTCTCCTAACACTAAAATCCGTTTAATATTCTTCTCTTCTTATCCTCTAAATTGTTTAATTCTTTTCACATGTCATTTTATAAACCTGCTACGAGTGTGGAGTAGCCATTTGTCGTTCAATTTATCACAATGTAATACCCGAATTCTTTCGAACAAACTCTCCGAATTTTTCCGACCCAACATCAACAATATTCCCGACATATATTTGTAATAATGTGTCACAATCATTAACGACGGTTTTCGATTGTCCCCATGCACACGTGTCCGTTTTTTAAATTTTGAAACCTAACCAGTTGTAACTCATCAAAAACTTTAGTTGATAATTATGAACCATATTAATTTACAAATGAATGTCAATATATTTGTTGTACCATTTGAGAGAATTTTACATGACAAATAAAATTATTTTTAAGATCTCAAACGTACACAATTATGGTGCTATCATGGTGAGCCGATTTGCGAAAATTATGAGGGATATCATATGGATTATCAATGTACTCAACCCTTCCGAAAATTGAGATTTGCCGGCAAGCCGAAGAGATAGAACGACAACGGGAAATTAAGGAACGAAATCGAGTACATGAGGAAACGATGCAAATGTTGCGAGAAATGATTAAAATTCTAGAAGAGAAACGAATTTTTCGAGGAGCCATTGCAGCAAGAAGATGCGAAACGAATCGCCATATAGAAAAGAGGCCGCGGAGTTATAAGCTAAACTTAAAGCCAAGATTGCTTAAATAATCGAAGAAAAATCTATTCCTCAAGCTTCTATTCGTTCAAGAAAATCACGAATTGATCCGACTTTAAGTAATTTCACAATTTCTACCAAACGTATTCCTTTTTCAACCGTGGAAACCGTTAACTCTCTAAAAATAGGGGATAAGCATCTTGACACACAAAAAGGTTCACTTGAATCTA
Source organism: Tanacetum coccineum (assembly GCA_026074375.1). Lineage (NCBI taxonomy): Eukaryota > Viridiplantae > Streptophyta > Magnoliopsida > Asterales > Asteraceae > Tanacetum > Tanacetum coccineum. The sequence goes on from BQNB010051861.1 coordinate 5,801, forward strand.
GTGTTAAAGATCCTATTCCAATCCCAAGTGAGTCTGACGTTATTTATCCGACGTGATTTGTGATGATGATTTAACAAACGTTTTGAATTTAAAAGTTCAACAACTTTGGATGCCTTCCATTTATGATTGAAAATATAAAATAAGGGAATGTTATATAATTAGGCCCTAGTCGCATCACAACCCGACTTACCCATATCCGGACTCTCTCATAATGAGGACGAGTCATCTCGACACTATTCTCCGTAACTAATTCAGCTAACACAATCAAGTCTAGTGTTGAAGACCTTTCCCACCACCAAGAGATTCCTCGTATTTATCCGTTGGTGAAAAGTGAGTGTGATGTGCCCATAAATGGATGAATCACCCGAAAATCTCATTTTTTTTTCGACTTTCGATAATCCTCTTTTCGATTCGAACGACGATTTCTCTAGTGATGATGTCAAACGAAGTCGTTAATATTCCTCGATCACACCATTGGAAAGAGCACGAAATTACGAGTCCAACGGTATCGGCCTTTCATATGTGAACCTTTTTATTTTGAACCTTTAGTAATAATAAACCTGGTCCATATCAATTAAGGGTTCTATAATAAATTTGGCATATAATAACTAGAACCATGCTCTAGCCCAACGGCTAGAGTCATTGGTTTCTACCCAAGATGTCTCGTGTTCGAATCTGCTGAGGGTATTATCCCCTTATATCCACGTCAGCGCCACGTGGCTTGCCACGTCGGATGACACGTCAGCTAGTGGGTCTGACCTGCTGCCGTAGCAGCTGACACGTGGCCGACCTGATCCTGACCCGGCCCATGACCCGATCCAGACCCGGCCCACGACCCAACCAGACCCAGCCCACAACCCGACCAGACCCGGCTATTGACTGGCGGTCAACCACCGTTGACCGGTGGTCCGGCGGTGGTTGATCGGTGGTCCGACGGTGGTTGACCGGTGGTCCGGCGGTGACCGCCACCATTGACCGTCGCTGCCACCATTGACCGCCACCATTGACCGCCTCTATTATCCACCGTTGATTGGTGGTTGACCGGTGTTTAACCGGCGTTGACGGTCATTGATCAGGCGTTGATCGGGCGTTGACCGGCGTTGACTTGACACGTGGATGCCACGTGGCTTGCCACATCATGGCGGCTGGCCAATCAGAGGCTGCCACGTGGTCATCTAATCATTGGGTACGAGGTGTTGTTCATAGTATTGCAGGTACGAGGAGAATTATAGAGGAACGCGTGGCACAAGCTTATTGGTGGATCGGGTATCTTACAAGCTGGCAATGATTGACATGTATTGCAGCTTCCTAGAAATTTCGTAGACACGCTCCTCCGAGCCAAAAGACAATTATACCCTTAGATCTGGTGAAGTGATTGGTGGGATACCTGAAAGGACGAAAATGCCCCTCCCACTTGGTGATTATAAATACAGACGCAGGGAATTCATTTGGAGGGTTAGATTTAGTTTATTTTCAATATAGTGTAGGAGTAGTGTAGCTTATTTTTATGTCTTTTAGCTTATTAGTTTGCTTATTGTAAAAGCTTTTATAGCTTATTTAGCTTATTGTAATCAATATTTTGAGCTTATTAATGAAGATGTTTGGTGTGTGGTAAACAAACAAATTTAATATACTTATATAGTATTAATCCCGTAAGAATTCTTTCCAAAATACTTCTCAAACAAGAGAAATATAAGGTAGAAATCTCACAAAATAAAACACAATTCGTATATTTTTATCCGGGAAGTACTTATCCTCGGGTCGTGTCCCAACGAAATCGTGAATTGAGAATTTAGGAATAATTCGGATTCGAGTTTAGAATAGTAAAAGATTTTTGATTTGTTGATTACACTACAAAATATAATAGCACAAACTAAAAAAACAATGAAATAGCACGAAATTTAAATGCACAAAACGTAATAAACGCGAGCTAAAATTGAAATTTAAAATCTAAAGCACGACTTTTGACAAATTTTATACCTAAAAATCACAAATTTAAAATGAAAATTATTGCAAAAAGAATCAAAATTTTTCAACCCTTTTTCTATTTTCTATGAATTTTCTAAGAAAAAGTAATTGACTAAAATCTATTTTAATTCCTAGAAAATACAATTTTAATTGGAAAAATATAGAAAAATAGTTTTTAAACACTAAAAAGGTGCAGAAATTTTATGGAACAAAAAGCCCCAATTTTTAAAAGCTAATTGAGCCCTAATTTGACCAATTAAACTATAAACCCTAAATAGTAAAACTAATTTGAAAAATATAAAACTATTTTGTTTTTACTAAAAGAACAGGGTAGAAAGTGTAAGAAGTGAAACTACAGGGTAGGCGGGCTAAAATTGGAAAATTTACACTATATTGAAAACGACTAACCCTAAACTATTAGACAATGACAGAACAGACCCTACGATTTCAGCTTATTTTGCTTATTGAAAAAATGAGAATTAGCAAAAACTTAAAACTACAAACTTACTAATGAGCTTAATCTCTACAACTTTAATAAAAGCACTTTTGACTTTTGACAAAAGAATAAGCTAAAAATCTAGCTTGTAGCTGCTGTTCACAGAAACTAAGGCTCAAAGAGTTTTTTACATTTTGGCTTATATCTTGCTTATTATTTGATGAAAATTGAAAACAAAGGAAGCTTAATGTAGCTTAAGATGTGTACTAGAGATATCCACACAAAAATAAGCTGCTATTTAACAAAATCAACAAGGAAATTAACCTGAAAAAGTGTAAGTTTTAGTATTGAGTCTGTTTTAAAACAGCAACAGCATTGGCTATTGATGCTGGTGCATTTGACCAAGCTAAGAATGCAAGCTGAATTATAAGGAGAGAACTTTTTAGACCTCCTAAAAACTTGAATCTAAACTAACTTCAAACAATTTTAAAGACTAGAAATCTATAAGTCTCTTAAAACTAGAACCTCTACATCATCTAAGTGCCCTGGTGCTAAGCAAAGGATTTTACACTCTAAACTTTGAGATTCTAAACTATAACTTCTACAAACTGTTCAAAACCTTATATTATACTCTCACTCAGCTAAAGGAAAGAATTGACAAACTATATTTGACTTTTTGAGTCAAATATAGCTAAATCCAAACACACCTTAAGAAAAACTGTCAAAGTTAAAGTGATCTTACAAACTGATTTTAAGCTAAAACTCCTAAAACTTTTTATTCTCTTCTACTAAAATTGATCTAATAAAGCTTTTTGAACAGTGAAATCTACAGCTTATTAAGGTATATAGACTAGTTCCTCACATAGCTTATAATACTAAAAAATGTACAGGACTAAATGAAACCTTAGATAAAATTCGTTTAAAAAAAGTTTTTTATCTATTAAAACTGAAAACAGATAGGAATTAACCTAACAAACATGATGATAGAATTCAGCAAACTTGAAATAGAAATAAGCACTTTGAAATAAGCTAGAATTTGCTTAAATGAATTATAAGTACATAAAAACTGAAATATTGTAGAATCTTGCACATTCCAAAACTATCCCAAGAGTAGAATAGATTTAATATGTTCCTATTGGCGTCCAAAAGCCTCTAAAACCAGAGCTTAAAGCTCAATAAGCTAGATTAAGCTTATTTCTCCTTTAAGCTGCCAAAACTTAACTCAAGTGATCATATTAAGATGTAAATGATTATAAAGAGTAAATGAAGGATTAAAACAGAATTTCAAATGAATTTGAGCTTATGAACAATAATAAGCTCAAACGAGCTTATTAAGAGCTTATTTGAGAAAAATTACTTCAAATTGAAATAGAAGAACACACAAAGCTTGTAAACTGAATGATATTGCTCAATTGATAAGGTACAAGAGAGAAGAACAACAGTACAAGTGCTTAAAACTGTTTTAACAAACTTGAAAGTAAAATGCTTAATTGAAAGAAAAATACAAAACTGAAAATTAAAACTAAAAACAACCACTGAAAAATGATGCCTATGCCTTCTATTTATAGAGAATAGATGAAGAGAGGGGAAGAATTCTAGAATAATCCACTTGATCCTAGCCCTTGATCTTTGTCGAACAAATTTAAGCCGTTTGATCATTGTTATGACGTGTTTGATCCAATCATTGGTTTACACGTGGCCGTTTATGATTGGGGAGAGGGATTGTGACAGGTTTAAGTGTTTATAGAGGAGCGGGGGATGGGAAATTCGGTGCTGGGTTTGTGAGGGTTTTAGGCGGGAAAAACGGTTACAGTTAGTTAGGGAGTTGGTTGGGGAACTTTTGGCCCGCGTGTCTGTTTGAAAGTTTTGGATGTTGGCACAACTAGTCCCTGTCTTTGCATTCCCCTTTTGTAGTGTAAAAGGAAGTTTGAGAATGGCAATTCCAGCCCTTGTGGTTGTTAACTCTTTTTTCTCTCTTTATTAATAACTTTCTTCTTTTGCAACTTTAGTCCTTGTTAATGCAATCGCATACGATTTACCAACTAAAGAACCCGAGGACTCTCTCATAATGGGGAATGAGGAACTTAGCACTATTCCTGAAAAGGAATCAGACGAATTCATAAAGTCCAGTGTTGAGGACCTTATTCTAATCCCAAGAGAGTCCGAGGATACATCCGGTAGTGATAGTGAGAACGTTTTACCTTCGAGTGATGATTTCTCTCCCATTTTTGAGGAAAAATCCGTGACTTTCTCGAACCCTCTTTTCGATTCAAATGACTTTACCTATAGTGATAACGAGTTACTATCCGCGATAAGACGTTATAGAAGATGTTAAAATTTACTCGAACTCTCTTTTCAAATTTGACGACGAATATATCTTTAATGACGTGAATCCTCTTTTTGATGAGGTGTTAGAGAACATCGAGAGTAAGGACTCTTATGTTTCTAACCTTGATGAGTTGGCTTTGTTAGTCACACCTCTTTTCGATGTTAATAAGGATGAGTGTTTTGACCCAGGAGGCGTAATTGATGAAATCGATGCTTTTCTAGATATGGATATTTCTACGAATATTGAGAACGGTTATCATGATTCAGAGGGAGATATAATCTATCTTGAGAGTTTGCTTATTGATGACACTAGCCCTAATCTCCCTCCCGAGGTGTTTTTAGATCATGACCCAAGAAGCTTAAAGGATGAACCTGATAATGATGATTTGATGACCGAGGACAAAGTTTTCGACCCCGGGAGTGAGGATACTATTTTTGACCCCGACATTCCTCTTTCATTTTTTTATTTTATTAAGGCACGGTGGGCATATGAAAATCCGATAGTGATTTTTCCATTTTCTGTTTCTGCCCCAAGGACAAAGGAATTCGGGGAGAGTCAAGCTAGAGACTCGCACAAAAACAAGCGCTTCTCGGGAGGCAACCCGTGTCTTTTCTTCTTTCTATTTTCTTGATTAATAAGATAGTGTGTGATTTTATAGCCTAAGTGTGGGGGCGTGTTTCTTTCTATGGTATGTGGTTTCGTTTTTGCAGGATTCCTTAAGATCATGAAGACCCGTGCTTGTTTTCAATCCTCCAATCATCCGGTCTTCGATCTTTTACTTATTATGGAATCCTCAATCCTGATCATGTATATATATATATATATATATATTGTTTCCCCTTTCACACTTGGAATTTTTTGCATTTGCCTTTTTCATTCCTAAGTGTGGGGGTAAAACCCGACATTTTTGAACATTGAGGCCAATGTTCCATTCTAAGTGTGGGGGGGATTTCTATCGAAATGTGATCATACAATGTGCCTTTATGTGTAAGCCACGTAACCCGTTTTGACAAAATTTTAAATTTTTTATTGTTTTTTTATGATATATTTTATTGTATATATAGTATCATATATATATATATATATATATATATATATATATATATATATAATGAAAAAAATGATGAAAAAAAAATGATGAAAATATTAAAGTATAGAAATAAGTAGGCCCGTAGAACTAGGTAGCTTTTGACTTGACCGAGTTTTAAACTCTAGCTTTCTCCTTAGCTTTTTAGACTAAGCGTTTGCTTAACTTTAAAATTTTGCAAAGGACGAAATATGATAGAGTTAAATATAAGTTTGATGCTAAGCGTGGATTAGTTGGATATCTTTAGAGCTCATAGAGGTTAATTGTGGCTTTTTGCTCCCATCAGCTTAATAAACGTTATATAATTGTTGAATAAATAAAGTTACTTTAGGTTTTTGCGATTCTTAGTTTAAATCACTTCGTAGAGATTCCTTCTGGTGAAAGTAAGGTACACATCGAGGTTGTGTCAGTGTTGTGGGGAAATAGACTCCTGGACCATGGTCGGCTCGCATACCGATGTGGCAGTTGTTAAAAGACCACAAGACTTGAAATTTGGCTATAATAATAATAATTATGTAATAAACCGAAGCCGAAATAAGACCACTACCTCTTGCCGGCTCACAACCGATGTGGTAGTCGTTTAAAGGGTGGAGGAAAGAATAATAATAAAAACTGTGGGCTGATAAAAGTTTGCTGCATCTTGCCGGCTCACAACCGATGTTGCAGCCTTCAAAATAAGGCACATAGTTATAATAATCCGAGACTGATAAAAGTTTGCTGCATCTTGCCGGCTCACAACCGATGTTGCAGCCTTCTAAAAGGTCGAGGAAATTACCGAGGTCGAAATATGTTTGTTGCATCTTGCCGGCTCACAACCGATGTTGCAGCCTTCTAAAGGACCGAGGTTTAATAATGTTGCTCATAAATAAAAGTATAAGCCAAAGTGCGGATCCGAGGTTATCTAAATAAAGCCTCCGTCTTTGGACTCGTAGTTGAGTTGTTGCGGATGAAATAAAAAGGATAACCCCTAAATCATGCGAAATTAGAACCTTAATGTGGACCTTATTCTCACCATATCGTCTCTTTAGGAAAGGATTTCAAACTAATTGTGGTCTAAACCGGGTTTACTTTATATAAATAAGGACTTAATTTATTTGTCACTAATAATAATAATAAAATCTTTAGAGGAATTTAGGAATAATGGGAGCGAAAAGTTAAGTTTATACTTACACAATTAGCATTTATGAGTAGTGTTAGCATCTTATCTTATATTTGGCTGTGATTTCATTTTAAGCTTAGTTTGGGGATTGTGAAAATCAAGGATGACGAACTCCCGTTCTTAAAGCCTTTTACATAATGTTATTTAATTCTTATCTTAGTTTTTATCTTTTATTGAATAAGTGGTTAAAACGGGGGCGCTTTCGAAATAAATGATTTTTGAACCTTCTTAATAGACCTTTTCTGTTCTTGTTTGATTGTGAGGGGTCATAGGTTAAAAGGGGATTTAATTATTTATTTCCGGGCGTGTTTTATTTACATTGCGTGTGGGACCAGCAATGGCTTAGTGTGAGGGAATTTTGATGTGTGCTAAAACACACATCATTTGTACCCCGGAAAATGCTAATAAAACGGACTAAAACACTAAAATATGGATAAATATGTTGCAAAAATGTTTGTATTGTGTTTTTATGTCTTACAGGTACAAAGGATTGAAAACAAAGCAAAAACGGTAATTTTCGGGTGACTTTCGACGACGTTTTTACGTTTATCGAGGCTCTGACGAAGTCGTTAATATTCCTCGATTACACATTGAAAAAGAGCACGAAATTACGAGTCCAACGGTATCGGCCTTTCATATGTGAACCTTTCTATTTTGAACCTTTTTCGTCCCTGTTTGAACCTTTAGTAATAATAAACCTGGTCTATATTAATTAAGGGTTATATAATAAATTTGGCATATAATAACTAGAACCATGCTCTAGCCCAACGGCTAGAGTCATTGGTTTCTACCCAAGATGTCCTGTGTTCGAATCTGCTAAGGGTATTATCCCTCCATATCTTAGTCAGCGCCACGTGGCCTTGGACACGTCGGATGTACGTCAGCTAGTGGCTCCAACATGCTGAGTGGTAGCTAACAAGTGTCGACCCGTATCATGGACCCAGCCATGACAAACCTGACCAGGCACCCACGAATGATCCAGACAGCCACCAACCCGGACAGACAGGTGTTGAATAGCGGGTTAACCACCGTTGACCGGTGGTCCGGCGGTGGTTGACCGATGGTCCAGCGGTGGTGGACCGGTGGTACGGCTGTGACCGCCACCGTTGACCGTTGTTGACCGCCACCGTTCACTGTCGCTGCCACCATTGACCGCTGCCGTTGACCGTCGCTGGCCACCATTTGACCGCCTCCTTTGACCACCGTTGACCGGTGGTTGACCGGTGTTTAACCGGCTTTGACAGTCATTGATCGGGCATTGACCGGCGTTGACTTGACACGTGGCTTGCCACGCTTGGCAGGCCTGGCCAATCTGAGGCTGCCGCCGTCGGTTCATATAATCATTTGGGTACGAAGTGTTGTTCATAGTATAGCAGGTACGAGGGAGTTATAGAGGAACGCGTGGCATAAGCTCATTGATGGATCGGGTATCTTACAAGCTAGCAATGATTGGCATGTATGGCAACTTCCTAGAAATTTCGTAGACACGCTCCTCCCAGCCAAAAGACAATTATACCCTTAGATCTGGTGCAGTGATTGGTGGGATACCTGAAAGGACAAAAATACCCTTCCCACTTTGTGATTATAAATACAGACGCAGGGAATTCATTTAGAGTGTTAGATTTAGTAGGTATTTTCACATAGTAGTTGTAGTGTAGACACAAAAGCACACATTTTTCTATTCTTTTGGCATTTTCTTAGCTTTTATTTGGCAAAATCCCGGGTAATTTTAATGTATAATTAAGCAAATATCAATGTTTAAGGTTGGTTTTTATTTAATGCTTATTATTTCTTAATGCTTATTTTCTTTTTATGCTTATTCTTCTACTCTTTCTCTTCTTTTGCTTATTTCCAAATAAGCTCATGCTTATAGCTTATTTTTGGATCCGATCTCTTAAGCTTATATTCTAATAAGCTTCTTTAATAGCTTATTTAGACTAGCTTATTTTATATTGTTTTTGATTTAGAGCTTTTCGAGTGAGCTTATTTTAGCTTATTTTCGATTGCTTATTTTTTTAGCTTATCTTTTTATATAGATCTAATCCTTAAATATACCCGATCCGAGTTCACTTGATTGAACACCTTAGTTTCGGGTAGATTTAGATCTAAAGTTTTCATCTTTTTATTAGCTTATTGTCTTTAGAATAAAATCTAGCTTATTTTGTCTTAGTAGCTTATTATTATCTTGTTCATCTTAACCCTTGTTTGTTTTAATGTTGATGAAATCTATCCAACACTTAGGCGAGGAGCTTATGGGTCTTATAAGCTTATTTTACTATTAAAGTTTAAAGCTTTTTAGTTTTTAAGGCTATTTAGTATATAAAGTTTGTAGCTTTATTAACTAAGTAGTCATAAAAACTAATAAAGTTTTAATCTTTAGTGTTTAATTAAGTTTATAAGATCGGGTGGTTTAAATTCGTCTCCATTTTCTTCAATCGGGTTTTTCTTTCTTTTCCTTTTCTCTTATTAGTAGTTGTAGCTTATTATTTAGTTTAAAAATGTTTGCTTTGTTGATTAGTGTTAGTTTTATTAATATGTGTAGTGAGTAGATTTTTATATATGCTTGTTAAGTGTTAAATTGTTTAGAGAATTAAGTCTGATTAATAAAGAGGAGAAAATATTGATTAGTGATTTTTATATTACTTAAATTATTGTTTTGGTTATTCGAGCGGGAAAAAGCCGTAAGAATAATTAGGTAATAATTTAGTAATCGATATCTTAATAAGAGTTGTTTTCAATATAAGCCAACGTTGTGAGAAGATAATTTGTTAAAAAGATATTGGTTCATCAATAAGGACTTAATTGTATGTTTAATTCACACTTAAGGATCTAGTCAATACACTTAGCAAGCATATCTTTTATAATATATCGTTCTTCGTTTAATTACTCGCTATTTGCTATCTAGTTTTTAAATAGTTTAATTAAATTTTTAGTTTAGAACCAAAAACAAAAATATTCGATATTCAAGCATCAAACAAAACGCTTTCGTGGATTTCAAATTCATCTCTCGTCGGGATACGACATCCGGGAGATAAACTATTACTTTTCCTAAAGTAATTGTCATATCAAACGGGATACTCTCTATACTATTACTATTTGGTATTATTATTTAGTTATATATTATATATATACTATATATTAATTATCGAATCACCGCCGCCTGAGGTATAGTTTAGGTTTCAAAATTTATTTAGCTTAGGTCTACTCACGAGATTCCTATCACGTGAGATTTTTATTTTCTTTTTAGTATAGCTTTTGTTTAGTCTATCTTTTCTTTGTGTGTTTATTTTGTAATTTCCATTTAATTATTCCATTCTTTATTATAGAGAATGCGAATCCATTATCACAACCAATTAGCAAGAGGGTTCAGAAGCTCGAAAGGCTTATTGAATTTTTAGAAAAAATTATTCCACCCCCCATTAGTGAACCTTCTTACCTGGAAGGAGAACCCAAATTTGAGTTAGTTGTAGGAGACAAGGAAAGTAAGGAGTTAGAAGAAGAAGTTTAGGAGGAATTAGAGGAAGAAGAAATAAGTGGCCTAGAATATTTTACACCTTCCCCACTAGAGAAGAGTTAGGGTATCATGAATGGCTTTTAAAAAATCCTTGACCTTCTTGGATTAGTGCTAAGGTAAGAACAAGAGATTTGAATAACATAAAAATCTCTTGCATGATTGGTTAATTCCTCAAGGAATAAGCTTATATTGATTTGGAATCCCTAATTAACATAATGTCTAAACTCAATTATTATTGGTGTTAGGATTATGAAAAAGACTCGGTCACCCCCGTGTATCATTAGTATAGCATAGCTCGTAGTCAGAAAGAATCACTTG